>CAUYLG010040580.1:0-32957 GCA_963573385.1 Cacajao melanocephalus
TTAATTTTTGTATAAGGTGTAAGGAAGGGGTCCAGTTTCAGCTTTCTGCACATGACTAGCCAGTTTTCCCAGCACCATTTATTAAACAGGGAATCCTTTCCCCATTGCTTGTTTTTGTCAGGTTTGTCAAAGATCAGATGGTTGTAGGTGTGTGGCATTACTTCCAAAGTTTCTGTTCTGTTCCATTGGTCTACATCTCTGTTTTGGTACCAGTACCATGATGTTTTTATTACTGTAGACTTGTAGTATAGTTTGAAGTCATGTAGCATGATGCCTCCAGCTTTGTTCTTTTTGCTTAGGATTGTCTTGGTGATGCAGGCTCTTTTGAAGTTCCATATGAAGTTTAAGGTGTTTTTTTTTCCAGTTCTGTGAAGAAGATCAGTGGTATCTTGATGGGGATAGCATTGAATTTATAAATTACTTTGGGCAGTATGGCCATTTTCATGATATTGATTCTTCCTAACCATGAGCATGGAATGTTTTTCCATTTGTTGTGTCCTCTCTTATTTCCTTGAGCAGTGGTTTGTAGTTTTTCTTGAAGAGGTCCTTCACATCCTTTGCTAGTTGTATTCCTAGGTATTTTATTCTCTTTGTAGTAATTGTGAATGAGAGTTTGCTCATGATTTGGCTCCCTGTTTGTCTGCTATTGGTGTATAAGAATGCTTGTGATTTTTGCACATTGATTTTGTATCCTGAGATTTTTGTTGAAGTTGCTTATCATCTTAAGGAGATTTTGGGCTAAGACGATGGAGTCTTCTAAATATACAATCAAGTCATCTGCAAATGGAATCAATTTGACTTCCTCTTTTCCTAATGAATACTCTTTATTTCTTTTTCTTGCCTGATTGCTCTGGCTAGAACTTCCAGTACTATGTTGAATAGGAATGGTGAGAGAGGGCACCATTGTCTAGTGCCATTTTTCAAAGGGAATAGAAGTCAACTATAGTTGACTGAAAGTGCTTTTAGAGAAGAAGCAAAACCACTGTCTGTGGATGACAGTGACTTAGATTGGCCAAGGTTAAAATCTTAGAGTTAATGATAACCATCACTTGACAAGGAAATTTGGTTATTTCTGTGGTAGAAAAGATTTTAACATGGTTACCAAAATTATGGCTAAGTTAGATTTATAGAAATCTCATCTTTTTTTTTAGAACACTCATATCAATAATATACCAATAAATATGATCTTAAAAATTTAGCATCACTTATCATTTGATGATGCTTTACATGTAATCTAAAATTTTAAATTAGCCTTATTAGTTGAGTATCTCTGTTTCACAAGATGAGAAACACATATTTCTTTCCCTCTGGGGAGCCAACTGTAAAATGCCAAACTCAATTCAAGGTCAAGGAAATGACTTAACTTAGAATTGGATTTTCTGAAGTGTCAAAAAATTAAATATTTTAAACGGTCAGAGTAGAGCAAAGATTACTGTAAAATAATACTCATCCATTTAACGAGAGTGATAACAAAAAGAGTTTAAAAGTAAATACAGAAAGCTACATTGCAGTAGAAAAACCTTAACTCTTTAAAAGTGAGGACTTAGTTTCTTTGCCATCAAAGCCTAATAAAAACAACATAAAGCATGGGAATTTATGTAGATAAAACACAGAATCTTTGTTGCTTTGGCCAGTTACTTAAAAGATTAAAAAAGAAAACTTTCACTATTTTCTGTGAATAGCAGATCAATACTCCAAGCAAATTTTGTTGTTTTAATAGAGAGAACCAAACTCCAGTTTTGTATTGTATGTTTTTAAAATTACCGCTCAATTTAAAAAAAATTAAGTAACTATTTTGTAATTTTAGCCAGCTTAATTACATGTAAAATTCCTTTTACAAGTTTCATCTTCCACAAATCCTTTCTCCTTCTTATTTTGCAACAACCAGTCTATGTTAGAACAAAAATTACCTTTATTTTCTTCTAACCTAAAACACCCTACCATGTAAGCTTCATTTACCAAAAGCATATATTACTTTCTTCACACAAGGAGTTATGTTTTAATACTAATAGCCTTACTCTCTAGTGAAAACTTAGGAAGTAAAAATTTTGAACTATTCTATATCAGCATTTTGTAGACAAGAACCATTTTATAACATGCAGAAACATGTTTTCTCATAACATCTGTTTTTTTAATGGTTATTAACAGACCCAAATATATTCATATTTTCTATATTGTATAAAAACAAGATGTTGATGCCGCAGTTTGAATATTTGTCCCCTAAAACCTCATAATGAAATCTGATTCCCACTGTTGGAGGTGTGGCCTAATGGGAGGTGTTTGTGTCATGGGGGTGGATCCCTCATGAATAGCTTGGTGTTGTCCTTGCGGCGATGAATAAGTCTCATGCTATTAATTCCTATGCAAGCTGGTTGTCATAATACAAAGAGCCTGATACCTCACAACTCTTTCTCTTGCTTGCTCCCTCATCATGTTACCTCTGCACATGCCAGCTCACCTTCTACCATGAGTGGAAGCAGCCTGAGACTTTCATCAGATGCCCAATATTTCAATCAGTGGAATTATGAGCCAAATAAATTTTTAAAAAAATTACCCAGTATCAGGTACTCCTTGATAGCAATATAAAATGAACTGAGACAGTCAAAATACATACACTCTAAACCTACATTCAGTAATTAATATTTTAATATTTTAAACTACTTAGGAATGACTCAGACATTTAATGAGTACCTGTCACTTATTCTAACATAATGTTAAGACTTTAAATTACTGAAACATAATTTTGAAACTATAACATGTTTATCTATAAAATTGTATCTCATTCCAACAAGAAGTCAAAGGACTCCTGTCATTTTCTTGATTAATCTGTGTAACTACAGTTCTAAGCAATTGTTATTTAATTAAATAAATAATTAAAATTGCACATTGTAATCTCTGCCTTATAATTGCCTTTAATTTAAAGAATTTTTCCAAACTAGGGTAAATAAAATGCACTGGTTTGTGGTCATGCAATGTTGGAGGTCCTCTCTTATTTCTTTGAGCAGTGGTTTGTACTTCTCCTTGAAGAGGTCCTTCACGTCCCTTGTAAGTTGTATTCCTAGGTATTTAATTCTTTTTGTAACAATTATAAATGGAAGTTCACTCATGACTTGGCTCTGTTTGTCTGTTACTGGTGTATAGGAATGCTTGTAAGTTTTGCACACTGATTTTGTATCCTGAGACTTTGTTGAAGTTGTTTATCATCTTCAGGAGATTTTGGGCTGAGATGATAGGGTCTTCTAAACATACAATTATGTCGTCTGCAAATAGAGACAATTTGACTTCCTCTTTTCCTATTTCAATACTCTTTATTTTTTTCTCTTGCTTGATTGCCCTGTTGTTTTCCAGGTGGTACATTGGTCCTGAGTACTCTCTTTAAACTGGTAGTCTCACAAGCAAGGTATTCGGGGCCATGTTCTTTCACTCAATCTGGAGGACTTAGAAGACCTATTCCAAGAGGAAACTCTGATCACTATGTTTCTCCCTGTGACCTCTCTGGATGGGGTGTACTTGGCTAACTTGTCTTCTCAGAGAACTTGTGGAAAGGCAGTGAAGGTGAGATAGTATGGCCATTTCCTAGTCATTTTATTTCACTGTTCCATGAGGTCTGTAAATTCTACACAACTTTTATATAATTTCATAAATATGCCAGGATTACATGCTGATTACCTCTCATCTATTTGGAGATACACTGTCCCAAACTGTACAATTGCAAATTATTGACCCTTCCTAATCCCTACATTCTTATAATAGTCAGTGATTCCTTTCCATTTACCCATCCCTTCATTTCTCCTCTCCGCACATCTTGCTTGCTGTCTTCTGAAATCTTGAATGCATGTAACGGTGCATAACAACACTTAATATCTATTGAGTTTCTACTGTGTGCTCATAAATGAGTATTAGCAAGTTTAATAACTTGTTCACATTAACACAGCTATTAAATGACAGAATCTGGCAATGGGGTGGTTTCAAAAGGAATAATCCATTGATAAACACTCTTCTTATACTGTCTTCAACAGCTCCTAAGGTTTGCAAGCCTTAGGAACTGTGCAATAATCTTCCAAGTACCTGAGTGAGTGTGTAACTTACTGGGTTGGTCAAGCCTGGTAAAGCTGTTAGAATGAGTATGTGATTCTTTTTAGTGTGAAAATAAAGATATTTGTACAGACTTGTATTTTTTCTCTGATGGCATTCCCTTTGGAATGCTGTGTCTGTCCAGCACCCCATTAGGCCTGGTTGGGTTTCTAGTCCTCCTTAACCACTTATCTCCCACATGAAAATGTGTAAAATAGGAACACGTGCTCTATCTCCATTTAGGGACTTACTTGGGGTATAGAAGAGGCCATGTGTCTCAGAGCTGTTAAGGGCTTATTTTTAAAAAAACATTGGAATTTGTAAATGGCATGTGTGTAAACTTTAAATATGCAAATAAGTATCTATTTCAAAAAAAGTAATATTATAATTCTCTTCTTAGTATGTTTTCTGTATTTCCTGCATTTCACAGAATTCAATTATGAAGATACTATTTCAGCTGCAGTTCACTAAGGCTATTCATTTGTCCTTATTATTTGGAGGTTGGGTTCATGTCCTCTCTGATTCCCACAGGTGTTCCCAGGAATTATTTCCTGGCCACCTTTTAAAAACGTCAGAATCTTAGGGATCTTTTCTATTTAAATGCACTATGGTATTTATTAATCAACCTCCTGAGCACTTCCCATGATTGCTGGATTTGGCATATGGTCCTGCCATTTTCTCTTCAAGGTCTGCTTTTATATCCTTCAAAAGACTCTGAGGAGTCTGCCAGCAATGTCACCATTCTCCAGTCCTTACAGGCAGAGGATTTCTCTTACTCACCGAGATGAAGTGCTCACAATCTACTCCTTCAGATGAGTCGTGTAAAGTCTAGACGCAGTATAAAAAACAACCACTTAAAAGCACTTGAAAATATCTGATAACAGACAGAAGCCAGTAATTTATTCTTAATTTATAAAAGTTTTTTCCTTAAATATTCCAACTGAAAATGGTAATAATTGCAAGTTTGTGCCTTGGTTAGTGCAGGACACACTGCATTACTGTGGTAGCAGAAAATCACAGCCTTACTAGCTTAAGATGTCAAAAAACTAAATCTAGTTTTTGAAGAGAGTTGGACCTAAAATCTGACTATATAATATGTATAAATTCTTGACTGATCTTGCATACTAGTGGGAGACTCATGAGACTCAATTAAAATGCAATTAAATATAGAAAAGGATCTATCCTTCAAAGACAGAAACTTACTATGTGAAAGCTTTGAGTCTGCTAATTTTTAAAATAAATGCATTTTCCAAACGTGTAGCTCATATGGTGAAAATATGAAGGCTTACTGGCTTCAGGGGGTCAGGAGACAGAGACTGAAAAAAATGAGAGAAGCTGAAAAGTAGTGATGAAATTTTCAAAACTCCACAGAATTGAGAAAGAATAAACTGAAAATCCTGAGTAGATGCACCACCCAAATCTTTGCTGAATATTTAGCAAATCATAAACATAAAGTGGGGACCTCAAGAGAACCAGGCTAAAATAGTAGCAGGATGAATCTGGAAGGAGTGTGCAGAGATTTCAGCTGCTATACACCATAGAAGAGATAAAGATTGCAGTCTGGGTTCAAGCAAGTTACCTGCCTACTGGAACAAAAACATAAAAATAATAATAATCAGAACAATATGAGAGAATGCAAAATAGCCATACAATAGTGTCTTAACTGTCCAATTTAAAAACAGAAACAACCAAACAAAAAACATAGAAACAATGTGTGATTCATATACAGTGTGATCTATACACAGAAAAAAAAGGCACGGTCAATAGAAAGCAACACTAAGCATGTCCAGATGTTATATTTAGCAGAGAAAAAAACTGCAAACTATATATTGGGAATATATTTTTTAAAAAAGCATTGCCTTGGCTATTTAGGCTCTCTTTTCATTCTCTATGAATTTTAGAATGTTTTTTTTTTTTAATTATGTGAAGAATGACATTGTTAATTTGATAGGAATTGCATTGAATCTGTTGATTGCTTTGGGCCATGTGGTCATTTTAACAGAATTGATTCTTCCAGCCCAGGAGCATTAAATGCTTTTCCATTTGTTTGTGCCATCTCTGATTTCTTTCAGCAATGTTTTGTCATTCTCTTTGTAGAGAGCATTTATCTCCTTGTTTAGATGTATCTCTAGGTATTTTATTTTTTTGTGTGTGGCTATTGTCAATGGGATTGTGTTCTTGATTGAGTTCTTAGTTTCAACTTTATTGGTGCATGGAAACGCTAATGATTTTTGTAAGTTGATTTTGTATTCTGATACTTTGTTGAAGTCACTTGTTAGATACGGGAGTCTTTTGTCAGAATCACTGTGGTCTTTTGGCATAGAATTATGTCATCAGTGATGAGAGATAATTGATTTCTTCTCTTATTTGTTTCTTTTCTTATTTGGAGTCTTCTTATTTTTTTTCTCCTGCCTAATTGCTCTATTTTGATTTTCAGTATTATGTTGACTAGGACTGGTGAGAGTGGATATCCTTGTCTTGTTTTAGTTCTTAGGGAGAGTGCTTCTAACATTTCCCATTCCTACCTAAGGCAACCCTAATAAAAAAGAATAAAGCTGGAGGCATCACATTACCCAACTTCAAGCTATACTACAAGGCTACAGTGACCAAAATGGTATGGCACTGGTACAAACACACACATATAGGCCCATAGAACAGACTAGAGACCCCTAAAATAAAGCTGCACACCTACACCTGACTGATTTTTGACGAGATCAACAAAAATAAACAATAAGGAAAAGATATCCTATCAATAAATGGCTCTGGGAAACTGGCCAACCATATACAGAAAAATGAAACTAGACCATTTTCTCTCACTTGGTGAAAAAATTAACTCAAAATAGATCAAAGACTTACTTGTAAGACCTCAAGGATAGAAATCCTAGAGAAAAACTTAGGAAATGCTCTTCTAACCTTTGGCCTAGGCAAATAATTGATGACTAAGTCATGAAAAGCAAATACAACAAAATCGAAAATTGACAATTGTGACCTAAATAAAGAGCTTCTGCACAACAAAAGAAACTATCATCAGAGTAAAAATAAACAGACAACCTACTGAATGGGAGAAAATATTTGTAAACTATACAGCTAACAAAGGACTAATATCCAGAATCAATAAATAAATTAGACAAATCCACAAAAAAACCCCAAATAACTCCATTACAAAGTGGGCAGATGTCATTAATAGACATGTCTTGAAAGAAGAGATGTAAGTGGCTGATAAGTAATAATAATGGCTATGTACAGAGCAAATGAGGTCCCTAAATGGATCATTAGAGACAGGCAAAGTCCCCTGGTCTTCCATTGTCTGCCTGTTTCCCTTCTCTACCAAGAACAGGAACTTGGTTAGCAGGAGTCCACTTATGATTGTCTGTGTGGTTGGAAATGGGGAACTGTGTAATAATACAACAGTGTATAATGGCTTTCCCCACAGTATATTTGACAATGAGATGTGTGGTCTCTATCAGATGGGGGTGGAAAAATAAAACAGGAAAAGCAGAACCATCTACAAATCCTATAAACTAACCAGGGACAGAGCCCTGGTGTGCTCATTGCATGATCAGATTCAAAGGCTTCCAGATAATATGAAAACTGGGCCCTATCTCTCATCTGTATAAAAATTAACCCAGGATGAATCAAATGATTAAATATAAGACCTCAAGGATAAAAATCCTAGAAGAAAACCTGGGAAATTCTCAGCATCACTAATCATCAGAGATGCAAATCAAAACCACAGTGACAAACTGTTTCACACCAGAATGATTATAATTAAAAAGTTAAAAAAATAACACATGCTGACAAGTTTGCAGAGAAAAGGAAATGCTTATATACCGTTGGTGAGAATACAAATTAGTTTAGCCCCTATGGAAAGCAGTTTGAAGATTTCTCAAAGAACTAAACCCAAATTACCATTTGTCTCAGCAATCCCATTACTACCTATACAGTCAAAGGAAAATAAATCAATCACTTCCACCAAAAAGACACTTGCACATGTACCTTTATTGCAGCACTGTACATACTGTTTGCTGTTCATAATGACAAAGACATAGATTTGACCCAGCTGCTCATCAATGGTAGATTTGATAAAGAAAATATGATACATATACACCATAGAATACTACATAGCCATGAACAAGAATTAAATCAAGTCCCTTGCAGCAACATGGATGCATCTGGAGGCCATTATCCTAAGTAAATTAATGCAGAAACAGAAAATCAAATACTGCATGTTTTCACTCATTCACTCATAAGCAAGAGCTAAACATTGGGTACACAATGGACACAAAGTTGGAATAATAGACACTCAAAATTCAAAAAGGGAAGAGTGAAGAAGGGGGACAAGGATTGAAAATACCTAACAGGTACTGTGTTTGCTAATTGGGCAACAGAATCATTAGACTTACAAACTTCAGCATTATGCACCATACGCATGTGAAAAACTTGCGTGGCTACTCCCTTAATCTAAAATAAAAAATAAAATAAAATGTAAAGTAATATTAAAGTGGAATCTAAAGTAGCATCTCATGTAGTAGCAACACATTTTTCTATTAGTAAATTTGAACATCTTTTTATATGTTTCTGGCCATTAGTATTTGCTGTTTCATAGTACCTACTCATATATTTTTGTCAATTTTTATTTTGGGATTTTTGTTTTGCTATCTTTTCTTTATGATTTTGTCAAACTTGCAATATATCATTGTTTTTGTTTTAGAGTGTTGCTCTGTTGCTTAAGCTGGAGTACAGTGTGGCACGATCATTGCTCACTGTAACCTCAAATTCCTGGGCTCAAACAATTATTCCACCTTGGCCTCCCAAGTATCTGGGCCTACAGGCATACATCATCTTACCTGGGTAAGTTTAAAAAAAATTATAGAGATGGAATCTCGATGTGTTGCTCAGGCTGGTCTCAAACTCTTGGCCTCAAGCAATCCTCCTGCTTTCACTTCCCAAAGTGGTGGGATTACTGTGCCCGTCCCTAAGATCATCATATATATAGATCATAACACACTGTCTGTCAAAGGTATTTGTAATCTATATTTTCTCTATATTATATAGTCCACCTGTCTCTTTCTTTTTTATACATTTTGGAGTTTCCATTTTAATTAGGAGAGTTTTTCTCAAATCCTGGATTGTATTTTCAGCTTCACCAGTTATTTTTTAATAATTTTTTTCTTTTTAAATACTAACTTTTTAATCCATTTAGAATTGAATTCTAGAGTATTACATAAATTGGAAACCAATCTGAATTTTCTTCAGGTAAAGAGCCAGTTGAGCCAATGTCTTTGATTAAATAAATCAACTTCTTTCTACTGAGTGGATAAAAAGAAGTAAAAGATATGCTCAAAAAATTGAAGAAAAGAGTAACTTTAATAAATGAATGAGAAGATCTCTGCAGAGAAGCAAAACCTATATATATAGCCATGAATGGTAACTCTGAAGCTGAAAACTGCAAAAAGAGAATAAAATGTTTACAAGATAGGATCAATAAAAGAAAATTAGTGAACTTAATAAGTAAACAGAAATTACTTAATCCAAAGAACAGAGAGAAAAAAATGCTAGCTAAGCTGAGTGTGCCCAAACTTATAGCCATAAAAATGACTCCAAGTGTTACATTTGAAAGGAAAATAAGGTGAATGAAATACACCTGGAAATGAGATAATGGGATGTGTGGTGGAGTTACCCATTTCTGACAAGTTCAGAATAGAATAGCTGTCTACTCTCCCGGGTGCTATCTGTAAATATACAAACTTTACTGCTCACCAAGCCTCAGTCCACTTACATTAGAAACAGTTTGAACTAGTACTCTGTGCCATTCAATTGGGAAGACATAAGGTATTTTACATGCAAAGATTTAGGAAGTAGATGATAAAGTTAATATTACTTAGTGTTGTACAAATGAGTGTTTGTGTTGTAGAATGTGTTATTGGCCCCAACCTATCACCTTTCCCTTTACCTATGTTCTTTGCTCTTTAGTTTTTTAGTCTATTTATACCAAGGAAAATGGACTGGAGGAGTACATTTCTACCCTTAGTCTTGACATGAGATTTACTTTGGCCAAGTAATATGTTTACAAAAGTCAAGCAAGCAAAGTTGTGTAAAATGTTTGCATATGAAGCTTGCTTGCTCTTGCACTTCTGCTATTTCCTTGTGAAGAACATGCCTGAGATGGCTCATGATTACTGGGAGGATGATGAAGGACATGTGAGCAGAGTTGTCTTAAGTTTCCCCAGCCAATACCAATCTAGAGAAGGCTGCAATCCAACTTTCAGATGTATGTATGAGTCTGGACAAAATCAGGTCACCCAGATGAACACAGATGAGACTACACTCTGCCATCCCACAGACCAGTAAACTGTAGTAGCAAAGATCTATTGTGTTTATTTCTTTTCCAAAAGGTTTCCTTCCTTCTTTCCTCCTTCCCTCCCTCCCTCCCTTCCTCCCTCTCTCCCTCCCTTCCTTCCTCCCTCCTTCCCTCCCTTCTTTCCTTCCTTCTTTCCCTCACTCCATTCCTCCCTCCTTCCTTTCTTTCTTCTTTCCTTTTTTCTTCCTTTTTCCCTCCTTTCTTCCTTCCTTTCCTTTCTTCTTTCTTTCTTTCTCTCTCTCTCTTTCTTTCTTTCCTTTCTTCCTTCTTTCTTTCCTTCTTTCTTTCTTTTCTTTCTTTCTTTTTCTTTCTTTCTTTCTTTCTTTCTTTCTTTCTTTCTTTTTCTTTCTTTCTTTTTCTTTTTCTTTCTTCTTTCCTTCCTTCCTTCTTTCTTTCCTCTCTTTCTTTCTTAAGTTGACAAATAACATTGTATGCATTTGCCACACACAATATAAAGTTTTGAAGTATGTAGACATTATGTAACAGCTAAATCTAGCTAATTAACATATGCATCACCTCACATAGTTATTATTTTGTGATGAGAACACTCCACATCCACTTTTCACATTTTTCAAGAATACAGTATGTTGCTAACTATAGTCACCATGTTGCACAATGGATCTCTTGAACTTATTTCTTCTATCTAACTGTAATTTTATATTCTTTAATCAGCATCTCCTGATCCCTCCTCTCCTCCAAACCAACCCACCAACCCTTGTTATCAATCATTTTACTCTGTACTTCTTTGAGTTCAAAAACTTTTAGATTTCTATTATTTGAAGACACTGAATCTTAAGGCAGTTTGTTCCAACAATAGCTACATGATAAGAGTATTTAAAATGTGTCAGGCAATGTTCCATATGGTTTACAAATATTGTGTTGTGTAACATTTTTGAGTATTTTGACATGTTGATGAAGTATGTGTTATAGTTGCTTTTTTTTAAATTTAGCAGTACATTTTCAGATGAGAAAATATGGACCTCAAATGCTTTTTAACTTTCCAACATTACAGAGCTCTAAGATTCAAATTTAGGCAGCCTGTGTCAGATATTCTAAGTACATGAGAATTTGTATCAAATTGGTCTTGTCTGTTAGAGATTTTTCTATCTCCAAATTGTCAGAATTGCATGCTGAGAAAAAGAACTAAAAATAAACCATGTTGTAGAAATAGAGAACATTTCAAAATATGTTGTAACAAGAAATTTCTTTTTAATATTTCTCTCTTCCTACACCACTGACATATACACAACACCTTAATAAAAATGCTTAAAGTAATGAATTATCAACTTATGTGTTTGCTTACATTCAGAGTTAAAGTATGCCAGGAAAAACATACGGCCTGCTGCTGTGGATGATATTAGTTTCTGGACTTTCAGGATGCCTCCTACTAATTCATTTTCATCACAGGCAGCTTAAATTATATCCCCCTCTCTCTTTTTTTAATCATTTAGCACCGCTTACAAAAAGTAGAAGAAAAAAGTAAAAGCTTTCACTTCCAAAATTTCAAACATATGGTAAGATGGAGCAAATTATGTGGGGTTGGATGGCAGGGGACCTGAACTCTTGATTTGCTCCTACCACTAGGTAACTATAATTTGTCTGGCAAATCTCTGTAAATCTCAGAGTGTTGATTTTCTTTTCAGTCAAATGAAGTCGCTACTAGCTCTGGGAGTCTATAAAACTCATTCACTTATTCATTCCTTCAAAACTTGATTGCTTTACATTAGCTACATGTCAGGTGCCACACCCTTCATGGGTGACAGATGAAATAAGACAAATCCTTCCAAGAATCCTCAGTCTGGGTAGGGATGGAGCCAATAAGTACATAGTTCCTGAAAAATATATTAAGTGTTTATTATTCTTTCCTTAAAAGTAATTGTAACAGAAACAAAAATAGGCAAATGGGACCTAATTAAACTAAAAAGCTTCTGTACAGCAAAAGAAACTATCAACAGAGTAAACAGACAACCTATAGAATGGGAGAAAATATTTGCAAACTATGCATCTAACAAAGGACTGATATTAGCATTTATAAGAAACTTACACAAATTAACAAGCAAAGAAACCAAATAACCCCATTAAAAAGCGGGCAAAGGACATGAACAGACACGTCCCCAAAGAAGACATACACATGGCAAACAAACGTAGAAACAAATACTCAACATTACTAATCATTAGATAAATGCAAATTAAAACCAAAATGAGACAGACATTGTCTCATACCAGTCAGAATGGCTACTACTGTACTAAAGTCAAAAAACAACGGATGCTGGGGGGGCTGAATAGAAAAGGGAATACTTATACAGGGTTGGTGGCAATGTAAATTAGTTCAGCCACTGTGGAAAGCAGTTTGGAGATTTCTCAAAGAACTTACAGGAGAACTTATCACTCAACACACCAATTCCATTGCTGAGTTTATATCTGGTATGGTTTGGATATTTATCCCCTCCACATCTTATGTTGAAATGTAATCCTGATTTTCAGAAGTGGGGCCTCGTAGGAGGTATTTGGGTTATATGGGGGTAGACCCTCATAAATGGTTTTGTGCCTTCCTTATGGCAATGAGTGAGTTCTTCCTCTGAGTTAATGCAAGATACAGTTATTTAAAAGGAGGTGGCACCTCCCCCGCTCTCTTGCTCCCTCTTTTGCTCCCTGCTCACCTTCCACCATGATTTCAAGCTTTCTGAGGCCCTCACCAGAAGAAGATGCTGACACCATGCTTCCTGTACAGCCTGCAGAACCATGAGCCAAACTAAACTTATTTTTCTTCAAAAATTACTCAGCCTCAGGTATTCCTTTATAGTGATACAAATGGACTAATATAATGCCCAAAGGAAAATAAATTGTCTTTGATGTGGGCAGAGCCTTCCATGGCAGATGCTGGGTGCTTGTCACAAGTGATAACAAGATGGTGTCAGTGAAGAAAGCTGCTCTGTGCTGCTGAAGCCCTGCTGTTTCATGGTCAGATCCTCAGGTGAGGACTCATAGTAAAACAGTGTACTTGTTTTAGATCCTTACCTTCTTGGATGCAGTCTTTACTATTATTTTTTGTCTATTAAGCAAGACATTTTGTCCTTGTTGGCAAAGTGCCCTAAGAAATGTAAAATGAAGTCTTTTTCTAAGCAGGAGTTACTTATGTCAAGGGTGCTCTATAAAATCAGGGAAGTATAGAACAGCAGAACATAGAATGACATCATAGAGCACAAATAAAAATCATCCTAATGAACATCACAAACTCAAACTTTCCTGCCAGTGGGTATTAATTTCTAGAATGGATTAAATAAAGTAAAATGTTATTTGTTTAGAGAAATACATGTGATCAAATGATTCAGAGAAAAAAACTAAAAAACAATAAACAAGATTATTTTATTTTCACTCAAGCTTAAATGTGGGAAAGTAAAGGTGCCAATATTAGTGTCAGATAAATTAGAATTAAATTAAAAGTAGTAATAAAAAGCTTTTTAAGTTATGATGAAAGATATTTAATTGTAAAGTTGTGACATCAGTAAGCCTAAGTTGAATAGTACAAAATCTGAATATATGAGCAAATCATGTTACACATTAGAAGAAACTGTCAGAAACAGAACTGTAAAAGGAGATCTTTACTTTGGTATGATTGAATAAAAACAGCCAGTTATACTGAGTTATTTCTCTGTGCCAGTCTTCCCTCTCCTACCACCCCCCACCCCAGCTATATATGAGTTAGGTCCTTCAATCCTCCCAATAAACAATGGGAAAACCCATATAATTAATAACATTGAACTAATAATGTCCTAAGAAATTCTGTGGCTAATTAAAAATTATTATATTCACTTTACAGCTTTATAGAGATTGGATTATTCATAAACATTGCCCTCAAAAAACTCAAAATATTCAAAAGGTAGAAATTTTGTAAGTCACTTTGGCTAATGACCAATATGTTTAAACACAAAATATTCAACATTTAAAAAAGAAACATCATCTCAAAAAAGAAATCTGGATTATGTGAATAAAGGCATAATACAAAAAAACCTGAAAATAACAAATATGATGCTTTATTTTAATACCAACAGGCAAGTCTTACAGAGAAATTAAAATGCAGTTAATAAATTTATTTTCAGTATGAAATAAGAAAAACTAAACTTTATTATTTAACTTGTACCATTAGATTAAAACAAAAGTCATGTGTTGTTTGTAAGAATGTAAAATGGCACAACTTCTTTGGAAAACATTCAGCAGCTTCTTAAAAAGTTATCATATGATTCAACAGACTCACTCCTACATATAAACTCGAGAGAAATGAACACATATGTCCACACAAACCTTGTACTTAAATGTTCATAGTTTCATAATTCATAGTAGCCAGAAAGTAGAAACAACCGAAATGTATAAATATATAAACACAATGTGGTTTATCCTTGGAGTAGAATATTATTACTTGGTCATAAAAAGGAAAAAAAGTATTGATACGCACTATAACATAGATGAAGTTTGAGAACATTATTCTAACTGAAAGAAACCAGTCACAAAAGATCACATACTATATAGTTTTATTCATATGAAATGTCCAGATTAGGCAAATCCATAAGATATAAAATAGATTGATATTTGCCCTGAGCTGAACAGAGGAGAGTAGAATGTGCTTGGGGAATGGCTGCTGAAAGGTATAGGGTTCTTTTGGGGGTAATAAAAATGTTCTAAAATTAGATTTTGGTGAATATTGTAAAACTTTGTATATATATTTAAAGGCTCTGAATTGTACACTTTACATGGGTGAATTCTATGGTGTGTAAATTATATCTCAGTAAAGTTGTAACATAAGAGTTTTGTATCTGTGATTTTCACTTTTGTTATAGAAAAGGATTGCCAAAATAATCCTTAAGTGTAATTCAGTTTACTTTTCAGTGAACATGTCCAATAGAACTTCATCCCATGCCTCACACATGCTCTAAAAGCAACTATTTGTTGTTTTGTCTTCTCAGATACACTTCTTCAAATATGCTGATTACCATTTATAATTAACTGACTTGGAGCTGATATTTATTTTCATGTGGATTAGACTAGCTGCACTTCTTCACCCCCCATCCCAAGCTTGCGAGGATTATTGTCTTACTTTTTAAAGCATTGGCATAGGTATAGATATATAGCTATAGACACATACATGCATATATGTGTGTGTACACATTTGTATAAAATAAGGATATATACTTATGTGCTCCTCCCAACAATTATAAAATGGGATATGGCAAGGTAGTGATTGATTTACATGATAAAACAGACTCAGTGACGGAAGTTGCCTCCTCATGCTGGACAAAAATCCTGGATTTCTTACTCTTTGTTTTGACTTTTTGATAAAATAAAATGTCTATAGCACATCCCAGTTTCCTCACTCCATACCACTGTGTCACCCCCTGTCCCCAAACACAAAATCAGTAAAAATGGTTAATGCTTTATTTCCTATGTCAGCTTTTCCCTTCACTTCTATATTCAAACACACACACAGGAATATTACTTTTAGAGAAAAATTTAATTAATTTTTGTTTTTTATGAGACAGGGTCTCACTCTGTTGCCCAGGATGGAGTGCAGTGGTGCCTTTTTGCCTCATGCAACCTCTGCCTCCCAGGCTCAAGTAATCCTCCCACCTCAGCTTCCCCCGTAGCAGGTACTACAAGCACACACCACCGCACTCCTCTGATAGATGATCATTTATCTATGTTATACTGTCTATACAAATGCACCCACGTGCCTGACAGTAGAGTTTCAGTAACATTGGTCTAATGGACTTTGTAGCTATCTATGTTCTACATTAATAAATAGATGAAGTGATTATGTAAAAATAGCATCACTACATTCAATTGCATGCTCAGTAGATCCTAACAGATAGTTAAACTTAATTTAATCAAATCAATGTGTTAAACGTATATAAGGTGTTTAACTGAAGACCATGGTGAATATTGTTGTAGTGACAGAAACTAAGATACAATCTTGGCTGAAATCTTGGCAGCCTTTCCCATTCTATTGTTTGATGTAGAAATGTCGCAAAAGGAAAATAAAGTATATATATTGGGATGCTTTTGGCAGAAACTAATGGACATTTAAACTGTAATGAACCTGAATATTATAGAAACTTATATGCGCAAGTGAGACAGAATCCAGAGGTGGCATGAACTTTCAGTTTGGTGGATCCAACAGTTAAAGTCATCAAGGTTAACACCATGTTCATCCTAAGGTCGGTTTCCTCATAAATGCAATATGTCTGCCAGTTGCCTAGGGTGCTGAGTTTCCTTATTCATGACTTGTAGGAAGGAGTAAACCTGGCTTCAGTTTACAAAAGCCAGAAAGCTTATCTCTCAGAAGCCCTCATCTAGCCCTTCTTCTCATCATCCCCAGATGGCTTAGGCTTGCTTATCCCTGAATAAATGATGAGTAATGGGGCTTAGACTAATCAGCTTGTGTGGAACAGATATTAGGAAGGTAGTACTTCATTACAGAAGACTTCCTGCTAAGACCTGAAGCCTATTTTGATGGACTCAGGCACACATGGCCTTCCTCCTTGATGTAAGCAATGTTCAACTCAGCAGCCCTAGCAATTTGTGTAGCTGGATTACCTATATTCATGCCTCCAAAGTGCCAAATTTCATGTTCTAGAGGAGCAGATGATGGCTAAAACAGACATTTCTCTGAGTATCTGAGAAAAAAACATTATTTTTAGATATTGAAGCAATTGAATGTATAGACAGTCACTTAAGGCTGTGTTATATGTATATATAAAATCTTTTTGTTTATAGTAAAGTAAGTGCATATTTTCTAATGGAATTCATCTTATCTTTATCTACCTATACACTTTTTAAAAAGTCTTATTTGATATCCCTTTATATCATCCCTGAACATTTTTCCATGTTTGACGTGTTGATTAACAGAGATAATGATCCATTGTGCCAAGTTTATAATATGCTTGAACACTTGACCCTTGACCCTGGGGAATTTAACATATTGGGCTCCAAGTAAGGTATATATTTTTTTTCTAATGAGAGAAATCACTTTGGACATAAAGGAAAATAAAATATATACATTGGGATGCTCTTGGCAGAAATTAATGGACATTTAAACTGTAATGAACCTGAGCATTATAGAAACTTACATGTGCAAGTGAGACAGAATCCAGAGGTGGCATGAACTTTCAGTTTGGTGGATCCAACAGTTGAAGTCATCAAAGTCAACACCATATGCATCCTAAGGTAGGTTTCCTCATAAATGCAATATGCCTGCCAGTTGCAAAACTATACTAACAAAATACGTGTAAGAATGAAATGCAAACAATTCTGAATCATAGAGACTGAATTTTCTTGGACATTCATGTAAGTTCAAAACTAAGAGACAAAGTGTCCAGAGTGTACTGGGCCAGTCCTAATTTATTTCTTAGGGAGTGAAAATATGTATTTTGCAAACAGGTGGTTTCAAAAATAATTTACCAAAGCATATTATTTTTTCTTTTCTGTATTTATCAATGTATCAAATAAAGCATATTGTTGGCAGTCATTTTATTTGTAAATCATTCAGACTATAATGTTCAAAATATGAGCTAATTTTGACTGGATTAATGCAAAAGTTGCTCTGGATGAACTTCTGAGGTAGCTCCTTCTAAAAATTACATTGTTTTGTGGAAGATCTAAAAGGAAATAAAATGCACTCTCTCCATCACACCTAGAGAGACATTACAGTGCTCTCTAAACATCATAAAACAAGATTTAAGGACTTGCTGCATCCAACAAACTTACCATCCACAGTTTCTATGCTGGTCTTATGGTATTTTTGGTTTAGAGTGGTTTGTCTCTTGTCATTTGTGCTGAGAGAGAATGAATTTGCTGGTCTGATCAGTGGTGGATTGAGTTTAGTGCATGAACTGAAGATAGAATCTATGAATAAGAGGGGGTATCAGCATGATCTGAGGTGGCTTATTGAGCATGATGTGTACCTCAGGTACCGGTTTATAGGTGGTAATGAATGACATCTTCCTTTTGGATTGATCAAAGAGAGAGCACTTCCCTTGAGCTCAGGCTGTTGTTGTTTTCAGCAATGTTGAATCGTTCCTACTTTCTATGAAGAACTCCTCTATTTGGCAGTCTTACTAACACTGAAACCCAAGTCACTTTTACCAGTGGAATGATATATTCACTAACTGTTTTCATACATTCCTGCTACAAATTTCTACCACTAAAGGTAAACAGCGCATTTAAAACTTTAAAAAATTTAATAAAGCTGACTGTTTCCCATTTTGCTTATTAATTTTTATTTATGTAGAAATAGTTGTAGATTATTAACACATCTTAATATGATATATTGACAATATTATTAAAAAAAACACAAAAGAAAGCAAGTTGATCTCCAGAGCGCTGGGTAGGACATGTGGTAGGGGCTTAAAATGCTGGTTAATGTTGCCAGACTTTATCTTTTAATGGTCTCTTCCTTACAAACTCATACGATTAAATTTAAACTTATATGGGAGGTCATGTGTTAAATTTAAACTTATAATGCATGGGATACTCCCACAAGTGTTTTTTTCACCTTTTGAATGTATTCACCTCTTAAACATATTTCAAATGGTTGCTCAACTCCAGTTCTTCTGAGATGCTTTTCCAAGCCTACGTTGGAACAAGTAATTTTTCTCTTCTAGGAGAGAAACCTGGAATGAATGATAACTAAAGTTGTGCCCAGGTGAAAGGCCATGTGTATTATGAGTGTCTGTGACATTATGTGGCCAATACAGGCAAGCATGAGAATATTTTCTCCATATACAACACACAATCTTTGCACTCATTTATATTTTGCACCTCCTGGCTCTCTCGTTTGTGCTCCTACTTCATATAGAAGTTATCACACTACATTGATACTTTTCATGGATTTGTTTCTCCCATAGACTGTATAATACTGCAATGTATGTAAAATCATATAATACTGCAATCTATGTAAAATTGTATAATACTGCAATCTATGTAAAAGTTAATGTAAAATTTGGGGGGATGAATAGTTTTTGTATGAAAATTTTGTCATTACACTTTTTTGTCATTGAGAAAGTGAAAGCTCATTCTGTGTAAAACATCCTAGAATATAACTTACTGATATTTGTAAAATAATAACTCCTGTGTTCATATTAATAGTAATTATTATTGCCAAGCATTTCATATTGTGCAGGCACCGGCTAAGCACTTACATACACTTTCTTACTTAAGCATTATATACAACAACCCTGTGAGGGAAGTACTACTATTATTCCTATGTAAAAAGTGAGACAATTGTGACATGGAGAACTTTGTATCACACAAGTTTTTATAGTTAGTAAATGGCAGACTTGTGATTTGAACTCAGGACCACATGCTTCTTGCATCTAAGTTTTAATTCTTTTGCTATATCAACCCAAGGGCAGGACTGACCATTCTCCCCGGAGTAAAGGGGTTATTACACATACTTGCTCATTGCTAGGATCATTATTTCAATAATTCTCCTAACAACACTAAGTGTCAGGTATTTTATTTTCGTTGTGTGGATGATATGACTTATGGTGACAGGAAAAGCACCTTGTCCCCAAATGCATAATAAGAAAATAAAGCAGTAAAATGGACTTTCCCAACTCTGAGTTTCAGCTAAGACCCCAAAAGTAAAAATTATCTGAGCAGAACTTGAAAAGATGGTGTTGCTGAACTGGTTCTGCTTACATTACCCCTTTACCTATCTCCAGGATGTAGAAGGGAAGGTAAATAGTTCTTTAAGAGACAGCTTGGTAATGGCAACTTCTGGAGAGAACACTATTTTTTGGAGTGTGATGTTTTCCAAAGAGCAAAGGAGAGCTGTATTTCCCCATCTCTAAGTCCAGACTCCAGTGTAAATGAGGTAAGGGAATTTTCAGAAAACCATTTGGAACTTAATATATGTCTCTTTTTTTTCCCAACTTTTATTTTAGGTTCAACAAGTACACGTGTTAAGTTCGTTACATGAGTAAATTGCATGTTGTGGGGTTTGATGTACAGATAATTTGGTCATCCAAATAATCAGCATAATAATTGATAGGTAGTTTTTCAATCCTCCCCTTCCTGCCACCCTCCAACCTCATGGTCCCCAGTGTCTAATGTTCCCTTCTTTGTGTCCATGTGTACTCAGTGTTTAGCTCCCATTTATAAGTGAGAACTTGCAGTATTTGGTTTTCTATTCCTGTGTTAATTCACTTAGGCTAATGGCCTCCAGTTTCATCCATGTTACTGCAAAGACCATCAACATATGTTTTGAGTGACAAAGGGACTGGAATCTTAATCAACCCTAAAGAAAAACAAAATAGCACTCTAAAGGAGAACCTGGCAAGATATGCTTCATAACAGTACAGCAAAGGGAGAAGGCTCCATTGAGAATGTCTGTACATGCAAAGTTTGGAAAATTTCCAATCTGTGTCCTTCCCTTGGGCAGAATTGTTGGCAGTTGAAGGGCTAATGGCCCTAGTTTCTTGCTGACTGTCAGATGGAATTCATCCTCATTTCCTTGCAATATGGGCCTCCCAAGATGGCTACTTGCTGCTTCTAAGTTGTCCAGAGAGAGAATCTCAAGAGTAAGTGTACCAGCAAAACAAAGTTCTATATGATGTAGTGTAATCACCGAAGTGGCATTCCCTCACCTTTGCCATATTTTGTTGGCTAAAATCAAGCCATAGGTCCTTGTTTGGACCTTTTCATTGGCCTATTGATCTATTGTGAGTTTTTGCTCACACTCAAGGAGGGGATTATTCGCACAAAGCTGTAAATACCAGAAAGCAGGAATCACCAGGTAACCTGTGGGTCTGTCCCCACACAGCCCTCTGAGTTTGGCTCTGTAACTTATCTGGGCCAATGGAATGTAAGCAGAAGTATCTGAGGGCTAGTTCCAAGCCTACTTGGTAAGAGAGATCTTGCGTTTTCATTGCCCTCACCTGTATGTCTACCTGCAATCATGATGAGAGCATTTCCTGAGTAGTCACTTGTCCAAAGAAAATGAGAATCACCTAAAGTAGATAGACTTGGACACAAACTACATCTTGAAACCAAGGACAGCCTATATCAGTGAACTTCCATCAAGCAGTAATAAATAATTATTACTTTAACCTACTGAGTGTGAGGTGGTAAAATAATGTAGCATTATTTTAGCAATAGCTGACTTCTATAATACTTGAGTATAACCTAAATGGTTTGTAATCTGCCTATGATTTCATGCCAGAGGACAGAAGAAAGCTCAGAAGACAAACTGACAAGACGGTGATGAAAAAACATAACATTGATTTTTTGTAAATATAGCTTATTCCATAATTAATTTCAATGTTAAGTGGCCAAGTTAGGACTTGAAGCCACTTCTTGTGATACTGACTATTGGCTATTTTGCTAAATCATGCCGCCATTTATATCTGAGTAGCAAATGGTGGGTGTTTGATCAAAATCATGGCTATTTCATGGTGATGTACACATCTCTTTCTCTTTCTATAATTTTTTTTTTGCAAGGTTGATGACAAAACAGTATGGTGGAGAGAGAGAAAAAGCACGATGGGCTTGGAGCTACAAAGACCTTGATTGAAAGCATAGGCTATCTTCTTTGGTTTTCTATTCTGCAGTAAGAAGAACATGGCACTTATCTTGCATCACTATGAGAATTAAGTGGGATAATACAAGTTTGCATCACAGCAAGTGATGCATAAGAGTAGCTCAGCATTTGCTGGTTTCTTT
This sequence comes from Cacajao melanocephalus, assembly GCA_963573385.1. NCBI lineage: Eukaryota > Metazoa > Chordata > Mammalia > Primates > Pitheciidae > Cacajao > Cacajao melanocephalus. The sequence continues at coordinate 22,151 of CAUYLG010040580.1, forward strand.
CTCTTGCCTCTCTCTTCCTTTGAATGTATTTTTGTTTCAGGGAGAAAGAACTTCCTCATCAGTCAGTCACAAGGAATTTCTAAAAGGTTCCACTCATGAGGAAGATGTTTTAAGTCAATGTAAATAGGTTAAAACAAAAAGAAAGAAGAGAAAAGTAAACCCATAATAACTGGGAAAGAAAATCTCTTTCTTAATTCATTTGCTCTCATTGTATTTTGGAGAAGCAGGTTCCACTTGCTTTGGACAATGTAGTGAACATCTTCCTCCCTTTAAACAAAGCTGCTGAGAAGTTCCAAAATATCAACCAGTGAAATGTTTACCTGAGAGCTTAGGAGAAGGCTGAGAAAACAAACACAGTGAATGTCTTTGGTGTTAGGGTGGAAGGCGCTGGGTCTCTCTTTCGACTTGTGGAGTCCCTGCCAACACCTTGCAGCTCTGGTATCTTAACAAGCCTAAGCTTAAATGCTGAGTGGAAGGGGAAAGTGTGGGGTGTTTGTACAGCTGAAAACAAGATGAAAAACCCCAGGCCCCCTCTCACACCCCATTAGACCCTGAAGTCCACGGAGTGTTGCACTCAACACATAAACACTCTGCTTGGGGAAGCCGTGGTTAGGGTGTGAGAGGGAGGGACACCCTCTCAGAGAGAAACAATGGCATCTCTGTGAGGAGCCAGGCATCCCTACTCCTGCAGCTTCTTGGCATGGGACACATTAATCATTACTTCCACCTTATGCATTTCAGTAAACCTCAAGGCCTTTGGGGATTGATAATGGTACAACAGGTAAGGAGATACCCTATCAAATAATAAATGCTTTGGGCCAAGAATTCAGCATCTCTGTTTCTTTCTCCAGGTGTCAGAGAAGGAGAAAGATGGACTTTGAAGTCAACAATACGGAGTCCCATCACAGCTGATCGTGGCACTGTGGGCAGGTGATGAAGTTCTCTGGCCTTTCTACAACCTATGCCTTTGCCCACATTGCTCTGTGTGCCTGCCAATCACACACACTTTCTGTGGGGCACAGAGTCCTAGTTGCCTTTTTTAGATTAAAGTTCTGTTTTTTATTCTCTTCTTTAAGGAATGCCATCATTGAATTTAGAGAAGCCTTTTCATCTCCTGGTCTATGCTGAGTTATTCAATCCTTCCTCTGTGTTCCCACAGTATGCCACGATCAGATTCCTACTAAAGCATTAAGTTGGTACAAAAGTTATTGCAGCTTTTGCCATTACTTTTATGGCAAAGACTGTAATTACTTTTGCACCAACCTAAATACTTTTCACAGTGTATTGGAATTTGTATGTCTGCATTTTCCCTCAGTCTCTTATTGGACAACGATATATTTCAGTTTGCTGAGGTCCTAGAGGCTATGAGCTCTTATTTCAGGCCTTAATCCCTGCAATAGTAACTACACATATGGATCCATTGTGTGTGCTGCTGTTGTAGGTCGTCCCTAAAAAGAAGTTGAAATCCTAATACCTAGCAACTAAGAAGGCTTTTTTACTTGGAAATGAAGTCTTTGCAGAGATAACCAACATGAAATGAGGTGAAATTGAGTTAGAATAGACCCTAAATTCAATGACTGCCATTCTTAAAGAAGAGGGAGATTTGGAGACACAGAAGCTTATGTAGGGGAAAGGCAGTTCTGTGAAGATGGAGGCAGGCGTTGTAGTGATGCAGCTACAAGTCAAGGAAGGTCAAGGATTAGACAGCAACCACTAGAAGACACAGGAAGAAAGGAAGGAATCTCTGGAGCCTTCAGAAGTAGAGTGGTCCTGCCTATGCCTTGATCCAGATACCCAGTTTCTAGAACTGTGAGAGTATAATTTCCTGTTGTTTTAAGCAACTCGATTTATGGTAACTATGGGAAACTAATACAAACGTGAAGCCCTTCCATTTATTTGTTTCAACTCATCTTTTCATTCCTCTAATATTTCCTGGGATGTATAACCAGAACCTGACTTAACATTTCCCTTGGAGTTGGAAAAATGGCTCCTTCTCTATAGTCAATATAAATGCTTAAGTGTCCCATAACACAGCAGCAGCAATGCTTTCCTGGAACTCTAAGCCCCTGTGTAGATTAAGAAACACCCATCTCCTTTCCTTCACAGATAAATTCAATTTTTTGTTCCACCGAATTCGGTACATATTTCATCTTAAGCTCTTCATGGGGTCTATTCCTTCTACCCAACCTTTATTCATTCATATGGTAGAGTTCTGACCTCAGTTCTCTTCACTTTCTGCTCCGCAAACCTTTCTTAAGCAATGTCATCTTATTCAATGTCTTCAATGACCATCAATTTGGTGGTGAACCACCAATCTGATCTTCTAACCACACTCCTTAACTATACTAAACTGTAGACTAACTAGTCAAATACTAAGTGAGTATTTCTCTACGCAGTTCAAGCTCAATATATCCATACTTTAGATTATGGTCTTTGTTCCTTACTGTTTTCTTCTTAAAATGTCAATAAAGAGCAATAACAACACCATGCACTCAGTAATCTATGAAATAAATATAGGAGTTAGCTTGAATAATTCCATTTATCATCTTTCACATGCAATCAGTGACGGCGATCCAACAATTCCACCTCTTTAAAACATCTAACATCTATATGTTCCATATCTCCTTGCTCTGCCTTAAGTTATACCTTCATCATCTCTCTTGAGTGACAGCAACAGCTTCTTAACTGGCCCCACTACCACTATCTATCTATCTCACAAATACACTTTTCCTGATGCTACTAGAGTGAACTTTGTAAAATGAACATCAGGTTATGGCATCTTCCTGTGTAATACACATTAGAATCTCCTTTTAGCCAGTTATAGATTAACAGCTATAATTTGTTCTTCACCTGTTCAACCTCTTCTCCTCCACCTGTTTCATATCCTGCTTTGCTTTGCACACCATGATTCAGATATGCCCTAGTACTTTTGGTTCATGAATAATAGGTTTTCCATCTCTCTATGGCCTTGTGTGCTCTGTTCTCTTGGTCAAGAATGCCCTGCATCCATTAGCCATCTAGTGAAAAGCTCTCACCTCTGAAGCCTGAGCAAGCATTCTTTCTTTCTCTGTTCATCCTCTCCCCATGTAGGATTCTCTCAGTCTTTGTATGCTGAAGACAGTCCATAGCTGCTTTGATCATAGCACTGATACTGCATTTTTTCTGTTTGCATGCCCATTTTTTTCCCACTAGATCGTGAAGATGGTCAGGACAGGGCTATGGGTTGCTCAACTATATATTCCCATTGCTTGTCACAATATTAGGCACATAATCAACAGAAAATGAGTTAAAAAACAAATGAATAAAAATATAAATTAGTGTATGAATGAATTAATCTGCTAAGTGGGGCTAGAAACTTTTATCCCATGTTCTTTTCAGAGTTTATTTGTTGATAAAATGAGATGATGGATATCAAAAAATGCTGTGTAAACTCTATTGAACTATATACTGATAAGATATAAATAATTTAATATCTAGTCTTGAAAGAAAGAGAGAAGATCCTCATATTTCCATTGTTACCCTAGAATTTTCACTTTCTATTGTTCTTTGGGAGAATTTTTAGTGGGGCACAAATTGCACAAAAAATTCATCTCTTCTTCTCTTTGATGTCTGCCAGGCTGGGGGAAAAATGTGACTAGATTGGGGAACAGCAGATCTGGGATCTTGTGGGACCTTGAGCAGTTTGCTTTCATTTTGTGAGTCTTGGTTAAAAGATGAGTTGTAAGACTCATCAAAATATTATATGTATATAGTGTATACATATATGAAGAATCTGAAGCTTGGAGAGATTAAACAATTTGTTCAGCCGGGTGTGGTGGCTCATGCCTGTAATCCCAGCACTTTGGGAGGCCAAGGCTGGCGGATCACCTGAGATCGGGAGTTTGAGACCAGCCTGACCAACATGGAGAAACCCTGTCTCTACTAAAAATACAAAATTAGTTGGGCATGGTGGCGCATGCCTGTAATCTCAGCTACTCAGGAGGCTGAGACAGGAAAATTGCTTGAACCTGGGAGGCAGGGGTTGCAGTAAACCGAGGTCACGCCATTGCATTCCAGCCTGGGCAACAAGAGCAAAATTCCATCTCAAAATACGTACATACATACATACATACTAAAAAATAATTTGTTCAAAGCCACAGAGTTTAAGGAGCCAGGATTGGAAAGGGCTGCCTGAATTTTTGAATTTCTGTGTCCATGCTCTTATCTACAGGCCATGCTGCCTTTCATGGAGCTTGTATTGATTGTAAAAGAAATGATAAGAGAAACACTGAAATAATACTCTAATTTTTGAAATAAAATTAAATTATGTAGTACAAATATAATTTTAAGCCAGGTCATTTTCGTGAAAATAGATTTTTTTTTTTTGCTCTTCTAAGTCTCTATCTTAGCCTAGGTTCCTCTAAAGAGAGCCCAAGACAAGAAGAGTGTGGGGTTGGGGATGTATTTTGGGAAGAGACCCCAGAGAGGGAGTGTGTGATTGTATGTGAGAAAGGATCACTGAACGGGGCAGGGGCAGGGAAGCTCCCTCCCACTGGGGACCCCCTGATTAGCCTCATGCCCTGGTTGTCAACCCCTGCGATTATGAATTTCCCTAAGGGTGGTAACCTTCCAGCAATTCCAGGGCAGGGCATGCTTCAGCATGCTTGAGTGCATTTCTGGGGATTCCCAAGCTAAAGAGACTTAGAAGTCCTGGGGGCAAGACTTACACAGTGTGGCAGAAGCAAGGCATAATCAGGTCACACCTGTCTGCAACTGACTGCTGAAACAGTGTCTAGAGTAAAAGGTTAGGTAGTAAAAGATGTGACAGGAAGCACAAGAGATGTGCGTTGCTTTCCCTTTCAACATGTATTAACAATGTAGTCTGGGAAGACATTACAGGGAATGCCCCATCTGCCTGTGAGGTGATGGGTCACTCCACTGAAGAGTGGGTAGAAGCAGCAGGAAGAAAGCTTGACCCTGAGGGATGCAATTAGACATGTGACTACTCACTTCTCATCCCCAGGAGTTGGCTCAGAGAGTGTAAATTGTGGCAGATACATTGAGTATAGAGAGCACGTTCAGAGGCTCTTACTTCAGAATCTCCATATGGCCTAACACAAAGTGCATAATTTAAGTCATAATTTATACACGGGTCTTTCCCAGAAATAGTGCAACACAGTGGCCTACCTTCCCTTTCCCTTCATTCCGGGGTTTAAGAAAAAAACTTTCTCAAGGCTAAGAGCTCACAAGCTGGACACATTCCCATATAGGCTGACAACCTGGGCAGGTCAAAGAGAATCTAAGCCGGCTGCAGTTGTCAAGAGGATGTTTGGTATGTGGAGAAGTGCTAGACCTGCTGCAGAGCTGCTCTGGCAGAAAGAATTGATGCCATAACAAAGAACATGGTTAGAAGCTCAGGCTCTGCAGTCTTATCCAGTGGCTCCTAGATGGAGCTTAGTCTACCAGGGCTTTCTTGGCTGGTAGACTAAGCTCTCTCTGGGAGCCACTGGATAAACATTGCTCAAATAAAACATAGGTCCCTAAATTTACTAGTTAAAGACTGCAGCATAAAAGTCTGCAGGATTAGGTGACTGAGAAGGTTAGGGACAGTTTCACAGAAATCAGGCCACTATTGTGTACCAAAAAACCAACATAGTCCAGGGGTATACCTCAGCTCCCACCCCAAGTACACAGTTGATGATGTCATGTAGGCTTTCTCCCTCATGGACCCTTCAGGGAAAAAATGTGGAGAAGAGGAAAATACCTGAGTGATGGAGCACTTCTATTCTTTTATTTTAAAATTATTTTATTTTAAGTTCTGGGTTACATGTGCAGGATATGCAGGTTTGTTACATAGGTAAGCATGTTCCACGGTGGTTTGCTGCACAGATCATCCCATTATGTAGGTATTAAGCCCAACATGCATCAGGTATTTTTCCTAATACCCTCCCTCCCCCTACTCCACCCCTCAATAGGCCCCAGTGTGTGCTGTTTTCTTCCCTATGTCCATGCGTTCTCATTGTTCAGCTTCCAGTTAAAAGTGAGAACATGCAGTATTTGGTTTTCTGTTCCTGCATTATTTTGCTGAGGATAATGGCTTCCAGTCCAATCCATGTACCTGCAAAGGACAAGATCTCATTCCTTTTTATGGCTGCATAGTATTCCATCATGTATATGTGCCACATTTTCTTCATCCAGTCTATCTAGCATTGATGGGTATTTGGGTTGATTCCATGTCTTTGCTATTGTGAATAGGGAGCAGTTTTATTCTAATCAAACTGGAAAGACCTAGAAAGATTGCTTGAATGATTGGATGATACTAAGCTAATACTGAAAAGGCTAACAGTTAATTTAGTACAAAAATTTTACATAGGGGCTTAGGAGGAAGACTCAGTTAGTCATAATATCAAACAGCCAAGTGAAAAATCTTAAGTGAGCCTAGCAGGCCTAGATGGTCCAGCTCCTGCCCCATGTCTAGCCCCTCCATGTTGTCCCCAAGTCTCTGCCATCATCCTGTCATATTCTTCCCTCAGTGGTTTGAACAGATGTCATCTACCATGGGAGGCTCCTGTGAATATCTCGTCTTCCTTCTGGGCTCCCTCTCAAATGTGACCTAGTAATCGTCAAGCTTCATCTTTAACCCTTCTCCCTCTCTCCTTTCTCTGAGTCTATAAATATTTCTCGAGTTCCTGTGTGCTTGGCACAGTTCCCAGTTTGGGGGACGCAATGGTAAGCAGAAATAGACAAAGTGATGTCCTCATGGACCTTAGAGCATATCTGTGTAATTACACACATACCGTCTGCTTATTCTCCTAGACTGAAATTCTATGAGAACAGGAAAGAGTGGCAATATCTGTTTATTTTTTTCACCAAAGAATTAACATGCTAATTGCTCTAAGATCCTTTTGAGCCGTATTTTTGCTACCTCCTGTGTCTCTTTCAACATGCTCTTCCTGTTAAGATTGTTAAAAAAATTCTTTTTCTGGTAAGCTGCTGTACTGCTCATGTCTCTCAGAAGTTCCCTCAGGTACCTCTGGTCATGCTGTTGCATCAGAAACTGTGGGCCAAAATTCCTCTACCCTCCTCTGCAATTTCTATTTGGGGAAATCTGGACTAACTTCTGCATTGCTAAGTGAGTTCTGCAGGAGACTGGAATTGCGTGAGGAAGAAGAACTAGTGTGGCCGGAGGACCTGAAAACAGGATTGTCTGGAAAGAGCATGAGACACTTAGAGAAAACAGTGAGGATAAATAGAAAGAATTCAGAAAATATTTTCTCTAGAAAATCTGATTTATTGGGTTAAATGGTAGCTCTGTTTTTAGCTCTTTGAGGAATCGCCACACTGTTTTCCACAATGGTTCAACTAATTTACAATTCTACCAACAGTGTATAAGTCTTCTCCTTTCTCTGTAACATGAGGAATATAAATCATTCTACCATAAAGACACATGCATGCAAATTTTCATTGCAGCACTGTTCACAATAGCAAAGATAGGTAATCAACCTAAATGTCCATCAATGACAGATTGGATAAAGACAATGTCACGCATGTACATCTTGGAATACTATGCAGCCATAAAAAATGAGATTATGTCCTTTGCAGGAACATGGGTGGAGCAGGAGGCCATTATCCTTAGCAAATTAACCCAGGAACAGAAAACTAAATATTGTATGTTCTCACTTATAAATGGGAGCTAAATGATGAGAAATTATGAACACAAAGAAAAGAACAACAGACACTGGAGTCTACTTTAGGGTGGAAGGTGGGAGGAGGGAGAGGAGCAGGAAAAATAATTATTTGGTATCAGGCTTAATACCTGGATGATGAAATAATCTGTGTAACAAACCCCTGTCACACAAGTTTACCTATATCTTAATAACAAACCTTCACATGTATACCTGAACCTAAAATAAAAGTTAAAAAATGTTGAAAACGATCTGATTTGTATTAATGGGCAAAATGTTTGTGTGCTTCCAAAATTCATATGTTGAAGTCCTAAGCCCCAATGTGATAGTGTTTGGAGGTAAAATGCTATAGTTAATTTTACATGTCAACTTGACTGGGCTAAGGAATACCTCAATAGCTACTGAAGCATTACTTCTGGGTGTATCTCACAGGATGTTCTGGAAGAAATTCGCATTTGAATCTGGGGACTGAATAAAAAACAAATCACCCTTACCAATGTGAGTGGACGTGATCCAATCTGTTGAAATCTGAATAGAATAACAAGTTGAACAAAGGGCACATTTGCTTCTGTTTGAGACATCACTTCCTGCTGTCAGATATCAGCTCTCCTGATTCTCAGCCTTTGGACTCAGACTGAATAATATCGTTGGCTTTTCTGTTTCTTCAGCTTGCAGAGGTCAGATGGTAGGACTCTGTGGCCTTCATAATAATTTGTGCCAATTCCTATAATATGTATGTATGTATGTATGTATGCATGCATGTATCTGTCTATTGTTGATTCTGTTTTTCTGGAGAACTCTGACTGACAATGGGACCTACAGGAAGTAATGAGATTTAGATTCAGTCATGAAGATGGGACTGCCATTATGGAGTTAGTACCCTTAAAAGAAAAAGAAAGAGATCTCTCTCTATCTTTACACACAAACACTGAGGAAAGACCAACTGACCACACAGCAAGAAGGTGGCCAGCTGGCTGCAACCCAGGAAGCACTGTCATCAGACATGGAGTTTGCTGGCACCTCTAGCCTCCAGGACTGTGAGAAAGAAACGTCTGTTGTATAAGTCACCCAGTCTATGGTATATTGTTATAGAAGCCTGAGTTGCCTAAACCATGCAGCCTCCATTTCCACCCTAATCTCCTCATGGAAACCTCAATAGACTCTCATGTTGAGATACACTTCAAGGTGGGTGCAGGGCAAGAGAAGGAGCCTTTCAACAGGTTCTTCTTTCTCTCAACAGCTAGGAACTTCCTGGCTGTCCACATTACAGTCACTCCCTCACCATTGCATCCAATCCCATCCCACCAAGATTGGGTCTGTAATGGGAACGAGTCTGGTTTATGCATATATTTACTGTACTTGGCATTTTATCAGTTTGTTTCTTCAAAAGAGGACGCAAATCAGAAAAGCTTCCAAATGAATGAAGTTCTATTATTTTCTCAACGTCTTGCTTTCCCTGTTGTTAACAAATACAACCATAGGAGGCAGCAAAGCAGACAGCTAAATTATTTATGTATATCAACTCCCTACATTTTTTTAGCTTTCTTTGCTTAAAAGAATGGGCAGTGAGTGGTCAGGCGCAGTGGCTCACAACTGTAATCCCAGAACTTTGGGACTCTGAGGTGGGTGGATCATCTGAGGTCAGGAGTTGGCCTGGCCAACATGATGAAACTCTGTCTCTTAAAAATACAGAAATTAGCTGGACGTGGTGGCGTGTGCCTGTAGTCCCAGCTACTTGGAAGGCTGAGGCAGGAGAATTGCTTGAACCTTGGAGGTGGAGGTTGCAGTGAGCCGAGATCATGCCACTGCACTCCAGCCTGGCGCCTGGCAACACAGCAAGACTCTGTCTCCAAAAAAAAAAAAAAAAAAGCAAAAATTATCTGAGCATGGTGGCGCACACCTGTAATCCCAGCTACTCAGGAGGCTGAGGCATGAGAATCTCTTGAACCCGGGAGGCAGAGATTACAGTGAGCCAAGATCACGCCTCTGTATTCCAGCCAGGTTAAGGGGTGGTGACAGACCAAGACTGTTGTTTAAAAAAAAATGGCCAATGAGACCTAAGAGAAAATTATTAGGTAGAGCCTCTGGTAAGTGTTAAATAAAGAGACCTGATTTATTTAGCTGGGAGGTAAGCTCTGTTCAGTAGGCCTATTCTCCCTCCAGCTATCTGTAGTGCAGAGATAATAGATGCAATTGCAATGATCATTTTTGTGACTCTGAAGCAACACTGAGGATGAAAGTCACTTGTTAAAATTACTGGAGCAGATAGAAGTGGCTCGGGTCTCTGAGATATCCTTGACCTGCTGTCATACTAGCCTGGGCTACCTGTTTCTGGACTCATTTTACCTAAGAGAAAAACGGAGCTCTTTTTCTTTTTTTGAGAAGGAGTTTAGCTCTTGTTGTCCAGGCTGGAGTGCAATGGCACAATTTCAGCTCACTGCAACCTTTGCCTCCCAGGTTCAAGCGATTCTCCTGCCTCCGTCTCCTGAGTAGCTGGGACTACAGGCACATGCCAACATGCCTAGATAATTTTGCGTTTTTAACAGAGACAAAGTTTCACCATGTTGGTCTGGCTGGTCTCCAGCTCCTGACCTCAAGTGATCCACATACCTTGGCTTCTCAAAGTGGTGGGATTACAGGTGTGAGCCACCGCGCCCAGCCTGACTATTCTGAGTGCACTGTTGCATGCAGTCAAATTGAATCCTCACTGACGAGTCTCTGCTCTTAGTAGTCAATCCATTCCTGCCTCTCCAAACAATGAGAGATGACTTCTCTTTTTTGGAGGGTTTGTTTATAACAAAAGAAACAAACCCAATCATCTTCACTTAAATTAGCAGCAATGTATTTTCTAATACTAGATGACTACAAAGTTGTAAAAGAGATATTACCCACACAAAGTGAAAAATATGTCTACCCGTATTCTCTCAAACATGACATCTTTTCTGTTACAGATGCCTAGTTTTCCCAAGTCTAGCATGTGGCTTGTGAAGGAAACTAGAGGGAAATTAGAATTGGTTATCAGGTGGGGAAGTAACAGTGACCTATCAGTGACCTATGGTCTCTGTCTCTGACCTGGGAGAAAAGCTTTTTTTTTTTTTTTTTTTTTTTTTTTTTTAATGAGTATAAAAAATATTAAAAGAATG
>CAUYLG010040581.1:0-182883 GCA_963573385.1 Cacajao melanocephalus
TCAGATTGGGTCTGAGTGGATGTCCGGCTTGTTGGTGATGAAGTTTTTTCTGTTTCTTAGTTTTCCTTTGGCAGACGCCCCTTCCCCACAGAGCTAGGCCTTCCCGGGTTCAGCTGTGCTTACTGTGAAACTCTCAGTCCTTAGCGCTTCCAATTGCTGTTCTCCTTGTGGGGATGGGACCAGCCAAGCCCGACTCAAAGGGCGCCCAGTCACGTATACTCCACACTGAGAAGCGCTGTGCCGCGCCGGGGCGCCGGCAAAACAGCTGCACCGGCCAAAAGAGTCGCACTGGCGACACGTGTGGCTCCTCCGCCGGGAATCTCCCAGTTTGTGGGCCACAGAAATTCGTCTGAAATTGTGGCGTCCACTCGCTCTCTGTACTTTCACTGGGAGCTACAATCCTGAGCTGTTGTTAATCGGCCATCTTGGATCTCTCCGCCCAGTGATGAAGTTTTTTCTGTTTCTTAGTTTTCCTTTGGTGGACGCCCCTTCCCTGCACAGCTGGACCTTCCTGGTTCAGCTGTGCTTACTGTGAAACTCTCAGTCCTCAGCACTTCCAATTGCTGTTCTCCTTGTGGGATGGAACCATCCGAGCTGGACTCAAAGGGCACCCCGTCCCGTATACTCCACTCCGAGAAGTGCCGTGCCGGGGCACCGGCAAAATAGCTGCGCCAGCCAAAAACTTTGCACCGGCGACCCGTGTGGCTCCTCTGCTGGGAATCTCCCAGTCTGTGGGCAACAAAAATTCGTCTGAAAGTGCGGCGTCCACTCGCTCTCCGCGCTTTCACTGGGAGCTACAATACTGAGCTGTTGTTAATTGGCCATCTTGGATCTCTCCCCAGCAATTTCTCTTGATTGTGCCTTAGCTCTCTCCACGGAGAAGCATCTTAATGCCACATGATATAGGCCTTGAATCATGGATGTAAATGGATTTTCAGGCACGTGGCTTTGTAACAGTTTGAGACCGTAAGTGAATCATGGACCTATCAAGCACTGCTTGTCTCTGAAGAGATCTTTGACTGCCTTGAATCCTGTAGTTTAGGAGATTCATTATGTGAATGTACACATGGTCATGTGCCTGGTACACAGCTATCCACAAGTGACAATGAGTAGGACACAGAACAAAACAATTTGCTAAAGGGTTGAGAAAAAGAATCTAATATATTCATTTTCTTTCTTGCAGGCCTCCCTTTAAAAAGCATATATGTTATGGTAGCATAACTCCATGGTTCCCTTTCTCAGCTCATCAGTACTATTTTTTGAAGCTGTAGGTTGTTTATTGACATGGGCATTTTAAATTTTGTTACTACCAGGCCCCATCAGATTCCCTAGGCTGCATGTGTGTTATCACAGGAAATATTTCTCTACTTGTTTCTTCCATTATCTCAGCTCTTGTTTGATGGGGATTGGGAAAGGGCACAAGAAGGAAGCTGAACAAAACTGCATGGCTGGTACCTTTCTCCGTCTTTTGTAAGGGCTTGTTAACAATCCTGGATTTCCTGGGAGAGGACAGCAATCACAGATGTATGTATATGCTCTCACAGAAAGGGGAAAGCAGTAACCCTGGGAAATTTGTGCTCAATCTCAGAAGTGCATCAGAGATATACTCCACCTCTCAAAGTCTCAAGGCTGAATATATATTTAAAATGTATCTTTGCATTTTTCTGGTTAGCAACATAAATGACTAGCAAGATAAAAGAGAGCATTATTTTATTCTCATTCTATAACTACATACTAATTGATTTGTTTCCTAATTAATTTCTAGTTGCCTGCAGTAGAGCATCGACTCTATGAAATCCAGAATGTAGTTTTATTCATTGTTATATCTTTACCTAAAACTGTATATCAAACATAAGCTCAACAAAATGTTCATTGAATTGATTGATAAATGGTAGTAGAATTAGATTCTAATCCATAAGACAGAAATATAACCAGGAATATATTTCTTAAAACATCTTGGACTCATCTTTCTCCTCTGTAAACTGGGAGGAAGGAAGGAAGGGGAACAACAAGATGACTTATAAAGGTCCATTCCAATTCCAGAATTCTATTCATTGTTAGCAGGAAAGAATATTGGACTGACCCATCAATTCACTGATTAATTGAAAAATAGGAATTAATAGAATTTTACAGAAGGAAATTAAATGGATTTAGTATCAACAGTGTACCAGCCTATTTTGAATAAAACACAGTTCCTATGCTGGTTGATTCCAGAGGGGTAGGAAATACATATGTACAGCTCATAGAACTCTGTAGGACACAAGAGCAACGGATGACCATGTATAAGCATACCTCAGAGATATTGTAGGTTCAGTTCCAGACCACTGTAATAAAGCAAATATCACAATAAAGTGAATTTCAATAATATTTTGGTTTCCCATCGCATATAAAAGTTACATGTACACTATACCATTGTTTATTAAGTGAGCAATAGTATTGTGCCCAAAAACATGTATATGCATTAATTAAAATCTACTTTATTGCTAAAAAAATGCTGATTATTTTCTTTCTTTCACTCTCACTTTCTTTCCTCTCTTTTTCTTTCTTTCAAAAAAAAATGCTGATTACCTGCTCCTTCAGCAAGTAGTAATCTTTTTGCTGGTCTTGTGTCGATGTAGATGGCTGCAGAGTAATCAGGGTGGTGGTGGCTGAAGGTTGGGGTAGCTGTGCCAGTTTCTTAAAATGAGAAAACCATGAAGTTTGCCACGTGAATTGACTCTTCTTTTCACAAAAGGTTTCTCTGTAGCCTGAAATGCTGTTTGATAGCATTTTATCCACAGTAAAACTTCTTTCAGAATTGGAGTCAATCCTCTCAAACCCTGCTGCTGCTTTATCAACTAAGTTTATGTAATGTTCTGAATCTCCTGTTGTCATTTCAGCAATGTTCATAGCATTTTTACCACTAGATTCCATCTTAACAAATCACTTTCTTTGCTTATCCATGAGAAACAACTCCTAATTTACTGAAGTTTCACCATGAGATTGCATCAATTTGGTCACATCTTTAGGCTGCACTGCTACCACCACCACTTCTCCTCCTCCTTTCCTCCTTCTCCTCCTCCTCTTTCTCTTCCTCCTCCTCCCTCTTCTCCTTCTTCACTTCTTCTCCTCCTCCTCCTCCTTCTTTTTCTTTTTTTTTCTCAGAGACAGGGTCTCACTCTGTTGCCCAGGCTGGAGTGCAATGGCATAATCATAACTCATAATCGTAATCATAGCCTCAAACTCCTGGGCTCAAGCAGTCCCCTCAAGTCAGCCTCCTGAATAGGTAGGACTATAGGCATGTGCCACCATGCCTGCCTCTTTTGCTGTTTTTGTATAGACAGGATCTCACTTAGTTGACCAGGCTTGCCTCAAACTTCTGGCTTCAAGTGATCCTCCTCCTCCCTCTGCCTCCCAAAGTACTGAGATTACAGGTCTCAGCCACCATGCCCAGCCCCATGCTCCACTTGTAATTCTAGTTCTCTTGCATTTTTACCACATCTGCAGTGACTTCCTTCACCAAAGTCTTGAACCCTTTAATGCCATCTTTGAGTGTTTAAACACCTTCTTCCAAACTCCTGTTAATGTGGATATTTTGATCTTTTCCCATAAATGACAAATGTTATTAATGGCATCTAGAATGGTGAATTCCTTCCAGAAGGGCTTAAATGTAATTATCCAAGATCTATCAGAGGAATCACTATCTATGACAGCTATATCATTACAAAATATATTTCTAAAATGATAGGACTTGAAAGTAGAAATTACTCTCGATCCGTGGGCTGCAGAATGGATGTTGTGTTAGCAGGCATGAAAACAACATTCATCTGCTAGCTTCCACCTTTTTGTTCTGCACCTTTCTCTCACCTCTCCCAGCCTTCAGAGAATTGAAAAGAGTTAAGATCTTGCTCTGGATTAGGCCTTGGCATTAAGAAATGTAGCTAGTTTGATTTTCTATCCAGATCACTAAAACGATCTCCAGATCAGCAATAAGGTGGTTTTGCTTTATTATCATTCATGTGTTCACTGCAGTTGCATTTTAAATTTTCATCAAGAACTCTTCTTTTGCATTCACAACTTGGCTAACTGGTACAAACAGCCTAGCGTTCAATGTATCTTGACTTTTGGTACGCCTTCCAGACTAAGCTTAATTATTTCTAGCTTTTGATTTCAAAGTGAGAGACATGCAATTCTTTCTTTCACCTAAACTCTTAGAGGTCATTGTAAGGTTATTAACTGGCCTAATTTCAGTATTGTTGTATCTCAGGAAATGGTGAGGCGTAAGGAGAAAGAAAGAGATGGGGGAACATCTGGTCAGGAAAAGAGTCAGAACATGTATTTATCTGTTCAGTTTGCTGTCTTACATGGGTGCTGTTCATGGTGCCCCAAAACATTACAATAGTGACATCAGAGTTTACAGATCATAGCTTACCGTCACAGATAAAGTAGTAATAATAAAGATTGAAATATTGTGAGAATTACTAAAGTGTGACACAGAGACAGGAAGGAAGGAAGGAGGGAAGGAAGGAAGGAGGGAGGGAGGAAGAGAGGGAAGAAGGAAACGGGGGAGGGAGGGAGGAAAGGGGAGAAGGAGGGAGGAAGGAAGGGAGGAAAGGGGGAGAGAGAGAGGAGGGAAGGAAGGAAAGGGGGAGGGAGGGAGGGAGGGAAGGGAAGAAAAGGGAAAGGGAGGGAGGGAGGAGGAAAAGGGAGGGAAGGGGGAAGAAAGAAAGGAAGGAAAAGGAGAAATAAAGGGAGAAAGGGAGAAAGAAAGAGATGGAGAAGGGCGTGGCAAAGGTACCAGGGAGAAAGGAAGGAAAGAAGAGGCAGAGGGCTGTGTTAAAATTGTTCTGAAATCAATTTTATCTCTTCTTTTATTGTCAAACAAACAAACACAACAACTAACTCTGTAGTGTATGCGGAGTGGAATATGAGGTGTTGCCCAGAATTAGAGATGTGCCAACACCGTTGTTGTTGACAGGTTATGCTTTTCACGAAAGCATTTAGCAAAAATTTTAAGAAAGTTAGTTTTTAGAACTGTCACCTCAGCCTATTTGAAATGAAGCTGACCAAATGACATAGTGATGCAATTTCGTATCTGTACCATAATAACCACATCTATCAAATAAGTATGGTAAAAAATTGTTGTAACAGTAGAATTTTTGATAACTCTCTGGATTTAATTAGTGTATCATTTGGATCTTTGAAATCATTTTATATACATATGTTGTTTTTGCAACATCAATTGTAATGATTTGTACCCTCTGGTATTTTTCCCTAATAACAAGGGATGGTACAATTTAATCTTAATGTTGAGGATATGAAGTTTTTTTTTCTTCATCTTCTTTAAATATTAGCAACTATTTCATACACAGTTTTTTCTTAAGAAATGTCATTTTTACCAGTGAGAGCAGCCAAATCTCACTTAGGAAATAATGGTCAATGCCTCTCAATCATTCATAAATGGAGTTGACCTAATGCTAAACTAAGCTTCAAGATAAGAGGGCCATTGAAGAAATTTCTAACACAGACGGTCAAAGCAATTCAAATATTACGTCATCTTCTATCTTCCTCCACCAAATCATCCAAGTTTCCCAACTGTAAAGCCTTTCACTTTTTTCTGAGTTATCTGAGTGACAGGATATGCTTAAGATTTCCCACGTTTCAATATTTGTCTTTAAATGCAATTTCTCCGTGCACGATGAGTAATCAAATATCTACACCTAATAAATACTCCCTGCAACTTTTTTAGCACATCAAAACACGCTATGGTAATACTATTCTCCTTAATGCCAATGTCACAACCACAATGAAAAAGAAACCCTGGAAGGGAAGACTTTTTCTCCAAGTCAATTTAAAACTTCCTTATTCATTTTAAATATTTATTTGCATTAATTTTTCAAAGCAACAAAACAAATATTCATCAAGTGAAACTAAGCATGACCCCCCCTCCTCAGATGGGTACATCTGTTGCTTTCCTGCTGTGTCCTTGAATAATTCATTTTACTACATTTAAAGTACACACTTCGTTAATATGAGCTACATCGTTTACATGTCAAATTTACATTGATGAAAACAAAAATAAAAGCTGTTAGAAAGCTGATCCTAAAATTTTGTTGCTCCGTGTGATTTATATCTAGCTGTCTCTATGTATTTGCTCCTACAACGATGGTATAAAGGCATCTCCACACCCTCTGGCCCATTGGGAGCTTTAGTTATATCAGCAGATATGTGGGAAAAGTTAGCCAGTGTATTTCCTACAGCCTTTGTTCCTAATGGACAACTTCAACAAGATTTATAGTCACTGCTTGCCCATTTTCACTCCCTCTGCTCACATCACATAATAGGTGCACCATATAAACTGAATGGCATTTAGGAATCAAAGCGAACACAGAGAATACTAATCAGTTTTAACTTCTTGAAAATTGATCAACTTTTGCTGGTCTGATGCAGTGCAGGAAAAAAAATTTCAGTTCGATTTACTCCCTGCCCTTTTGAACTCTGTTAACTGATTATCTAAATGGTTTTCAGAAAAGCCTTGATTTTTTTTCCCATTATAGCATTTCCCCCTCCTCCATTTTTATGGTTATGTCTTAGGAAGGGAGAGGAGGGAAGGGGTGGAGACAAGAGGAGAGGGGATGAGAGGAAAAAGTTTAGCATTTAAAGACACGGTATTAAGTATTCCCTTTAAAGGAACTTACTTTCTATAAATTTTTTATTGGAAAAAACTCTTTTCATGTATCTTGCAGATAAAGTTTGAGTGACATAGAATGAAGTATAATTTGTGAGGTATTTTCTACATAAGACATTTTCACAATATTTGACAATTGTCACTATTGCTACTTATGAGAAAAAAAGGCTCTGCATCATAAGATCATCAAATCTCAAATGTTATGTGTGAGATCTATACTATAACAAATATTTTTTATTAATAACTAATCATAGCAATGGAATTTTAAAACTCTGCAGTATTTTTTTTTTCCTGAGGAGCCAGAACAATTTGTGTTTATTCAATAGTGCACTTTTTTGGGAAAAGTAAAGTGTAAAAACAAAGCAAAGCAAAACCTTTCCTATTAATGGTGACTGGTTGACATCTTACTTTATAGAAACCAGTCTCTGAGAACACACATGTTTTCCAATCACAATATTTTGATCTTTTACAGGATTTGTAAAATTTTCTCAGTTCATGTGACCCTTTTATCAGGAGAAAAATTACCTGAAACTACATACCTAGTATCTCACTGCTTGCTTCCCCACCTGTTCCCTTCCCTCATGAGCACATGAGCTCAAGTGCGCACGCGCACGCATGCGTGCGTAAACACATACACACACACACACACACACACACCCCTGTTACCAGAATAAAGTGAGTCATAATAGTTCTGCTATTGAAAGTTATTATAAGTTAATAAATATGCTACTATAGTGTAGTATGGAAAAGTTTTACATTATTTATTTAAAGCCGTATCAAAAGCCAAAACTGCAATGTTTCTTATGTTGAAACAGCAATTGAGGTCAGTGCTAGGTTACTAGGAGACCCCACTGTGGTTCAGTTATTTTACTAGTACCACAGTTGAAGAATCATTGCTCTTTGTTTTTGTTTGTTTGTTTATTTGTTTGAGATAAGGTCTTGCTCTGTCACCCAGGCTGGATGCTATGCTGTGATCTCTGCTCACTGCCTCGCAGACTCAAGTGATTCTCCTGCCTCAGCCTCCTGAGTAGCTAGGATTACAATTTTCTATTTTCAATAGAGATGGGGTTTCATCATGTTAGCCAGGCTGCTCTTGAACTCCTGACCTCAAATGATCGGCCAACTTCAGCCTCCTGAAGTGCTGGGATAACAAGCTTGAGCCACTGCACCTGGCCAGAATCATTGCTCTTAATCTTAGCTTCCTGGCTTATTAAGGAAAATCCAAATATTCCATTTAATCTTTCTTCCTCATTTATAAGCTAAGTTTTTTTTTCTGCCATAAAAGAAAAAACATTCTAAAGCGAATTCCTTCTCACTATAATTTCTGCTCTTTTTCTCATGCCTTTTTCTGGTGTTTTTGTATACCTGTAACACTCTTGCTCTACTATTAAAACCTGACAGCAAGCCTGGGTATAAACCAGGAGCCATTAGAAATATCAGATTAGGGATCAGCCCAGGAATCTATTTTATGGGCTATTTGCTCACCTATCTGACTGGGCAGTGACAAAGTCAATACCACCAATTACAGACGTTCTTCTGTGGATTCTTAGAAGGTTTTTTGCTCTTCTCGTATTATATGAGCAGCAAAGGCGACCTGTAGCCCAAGAGTATGGATTAAAATGTCCATATATATAATATAAATAATATATATCCATACATATAGTCATCCAAATAATATATATCCATATATATAATACAAAATTGTATACATGTATTTTTATAAATATTAAATATATATATATATATATATATTAGTGTGTATAACGTATCTTGGTTCTCACAGCAGAAAAAAAATTATGGCCAATTATTTGAATGTTTTGATAGTGGCATTTTAAAAGTTCTAGACTACCACAATAGTTACTTAAATATAACCCATGATCATTTTAGCATGCATCATCCAAAGAGCATTGCTTGCTCCTGACAAATGACATGTGTGTATATGTCAATGAGAAAAGCAATAATTAAATTATTTTAGCTTATATGCCCGTTCAATTTGTTTATGCTCTATTTGTAACATGCTACTTATTTTACTTTTAGTATAATGCCTTGCATGTCAATATCTAGTCAGAAGTAAATATGGCTGCAGGTAAAATTCTGACAGAGAAGAGGGGCAGGTGACCCGTGGCCTAGTAGAGTTAGGTCAGTTGGATATAAATGAAAAAATTAACTAGCATCCGGTGTATTTGTAATATTTATAAAACGGGGCTGTGTGTGTTCAGACGTTTTATCCTTATTATCAGACCCTCTCTGCCTTTGAGATGCAGCACTCCAAATGGTGAATACTAAAGACACAGGCTCTTGATCGGGGTGAGGAAGTTGGAAGAGGCAGGACAAGAAAGGAGGCTGACTTTCTAGAAATATGAAAAACAGCTTTATCTGAAAGCCCTAGTACTATAGCTCTGTGATGGGATCATATTTGATACTCACAGCTCATTAAGGCAAAAGAGTGATGTTCTTCCTGGGCAAATGAAGAAGCTGAGGCTCAGAGAGAATAAATGACATAGCCAAGATTCTGCCAAATCCCCTTCCCTTTTCGCCAGTTTATGGAATCAGAAAACTTAAGTTTTAGTTTTATTCTGCCACTCTCTATCTTAGGGACTTGATAAAATCAGTATTTTCACCTGTATAATGCATGGTAATAACCCACTGCTATGCTTATATTTCCTGGGTTATTTTTTAGATTGAAATTAAATGGTGACTATGAAGATACCTCATGAAAATTTCAAAGTGCTGAATAAATAGAAGACATTATCTAAATGGCAAAATAGAATATCCTGCTTCTGCCTATCCCTACCACAGTATAATATAAATAGTTCCTATTGAGAGGAGACTTTTGGACAAAGGGGTATTAAGGATGAAAGCTAAAATTCATTGGTGTATCTATCACCTACCTTAATATAGTCATAGTTTGCAAACTGGTTGTGTGTAGTCTTTCATAGATTTGAGCCAAAAGATATATTTTATCAACACACATTTTATATAATATATATGTGTAATATAATACTATATATTATATGTATACTGTTATATGTAATATAACAGTATATATATATAATGTATGTTGATGACATATATATATAGACACACACACATTTAAACAATCTCAAGCTACAGAAAAGTTGCAAGTGAAGAACAAGAAACATTTTTAAACCACTTGAGAGTAAGTTATTGGTATGGTGTATTCTCAAGAAACTGCAATTATTATAATTACTAGCAAATGAGTAATTGTAAAGAATTTAATCATATTTAATTTGGCAATATTTTATGCATCCAGAGTGTAAAGTAAGCTATTTTATTGTTTTTTTTTTCTAAACTGCTTCTGATATTTTATAAAAATCATGTAAAATCATTAGAGAATACCTAATCCAAATCCAGCATCCAAGATAAGGAAATTTATACCAAATTAAGTCATTTTCCCTGGACCACCAGGTTGCATGTAAATCACTTTATAAAAGCAGATTTGACAAAACTTGGTATTTTCACCACTGCAATCAAAAAAATGTAAGACTGAAATCCTTTGTGTTCTTTCTCTTCAAAGTGGTCTAGGCATATTCATGCTTGACATAAAACTAAAAGAAAAGAAAATGCTGACAAATGAAATACTTACATAAATGTCAGTGTAGAAGCCATTGGTTTAGAAGATGATTTTTAATTGATTAGGGAAATTAACAGAGGAAAACAGAATCACAAAACAGGCACAAGTAATTTGTAATTAGCTTTATAATAGACTTATATTCTATTTGCTTTAATGTTTTTTGAATGTATACCCAGTAACTCAAAGGCACTTAGAGCTTGGTAAATGGCAAAAAAGAAGCCTGTATAGTTTAAGGTTGATCACAGAGGCTAAAAATTCTATACAGTATGTGCCAATCATTGAGATTCAACTACTGTTTTATCACTCTTAAGCAACGATAAAATCTGATTTTACGACACAAAGCCTACACTTCTAACACTCTGAGCTCTGTATGTTTTTTTAAAATGCTGTTGTATCTTACCGTTTATTTCTGGAAACCAGAAATAGGCTAGTTGTTCTTGGAAAGTTCACTCTGTTTCTGATTTCTTCCTTGTCAAAAAGTCAGTTTGTTCACATTCGGAGCATAAATGAAACCTCAATTTGCATAATACCTTAAAGAAATAACAAAATGAATCTGTGATTTTTTTCTGATGTGTAACTAAAGATACCAGTTGCTTTAAATGGTTTAATCAATAACATAGCTTACCATAGTTTACCATGCTTTCTGGGCAAAGACTGTGTGTGTGTGGGTAGGGGGTAAATTCTGTTGAAATTCCCAGTTATATATACTGAATCAGTTAAATTCTCTATTCTGAAACTACTACTACTCGTATTTTTTAAATGATCTGTTCTGTGTTTGAATGGTTAGATTTCTAAGTTTAATCATGCATTGCATAATGACCTCGTGGTTAATGATGGACTGTGTATTGGATGGTGGTCTCATTGTATTATAATGGAGCTGAAACATTTCTATTGTCTGGTAACATTGTAGCCATCCTAATATCTTAGCATAATGTACTATTTACATATTATTAGTGATGCAAGTATAAACAAATCTACTGCAATGCCAGTCATATAAAAGTATAACAATACAATTATGTACAGTACATAATACTTGATCATGATAATAAATGATTTATTTAATGGTTTACATATTTTCTGTACTATACTTTGTACTTATAAAATGTAACTGTAAATAGCCTCAGGCAAGTCTTTCAGGAAGTATTTCAGAAGAAGGCATTGTTATCATAGGAAATGACAACTCTGTGTATGTTACTGCCCCTGAAGACTTTACAGTTGGACAAGATGTGGAGAGGAAAGACAGTGATATTGATGATCCTGACCCTGTGTAGGCCTAGGGTAATATGCATATTTGTGTCTTCGTTTTTAACAAAAAAGTGTAAACAGTAAATAAATAAATGAATAATTTATAAATAGAAAACCACTTGTGGAATAATATTAAGAAAGTAATATTTCTTATTCAACTGTAAAATGTGTTTGTATTTCAAGCTAAGTGTGATTACAAAAGAGACAAAATTTAAAAAGATTAAAGTTTATAAACTAAAACAGTTACCATAAGCTAAATTGATTATTAAAGAAAAAATGTGTTTTATAAATTAAATGCAGCCTAAGTATACAGTAGTATACAGTAATGTTCTAAGCCTTCACATTCACTCACCACTCACTCACTGACTAACCTAGAACAACTTTAACTTTTCCAAGCTGCATTCTTGGTTAGGACCCTATACAGGTGTGCCATTTTTAATATTTTATAACATATTTTTGCTGTACTTTTTGTGTTTTCTACACTAATTTTTCTTCAGAATGTATGAGACGAATGAAAAGTAGCTTGTTCTTTTTCATTCCAGAGCATAATTCATTTTTAAAAACCCATTTGATGCATGAACCGTAATTCCCTTCTCAGAGAACTCGAAATCTACAAATAAAACCAGAACCTCAGAAAAAGAACCCAAAGAATAAAAACAGATTAAAGAAAACAGAAATAATTTTAACCACTCATTTATTTATTATCATTTTCATATCACTGTGTCACTGTGCAAGTATTTCAAATCAGCTAAAGGACAAAATGCTTCATCTATGAGCTCTCCCCTTGATTGTCTAAGCCAATGAAAAAGAACATAGGCACAGATAGTCTGATTTGATAATCTAAAAGGTATGCATAAAACTTTGTTTTGAAATGTTCCATATTTTGTGGAAAATTGGCTGCAAATTTAGGATTATTTTGCATTTCTTATTGACCATATCAATTGGCAGAGTTTTGATGGAAAGTGAAGAAAGCCAGCACAATTTTTAAATCTGCTTTGGTAAGCCTCATACTCAAAGACTAGCACAGAGTCTACAAGTAAAATGTAAATTTTATGTAGCAAGGAAAACTAAGAAGATAAAGGTTCCTTTTGCCTCTTCACTATGTCTTTTCATAGAATCCGGCCTAGTTTATCATGACTCATTAATAATTATTACAAGGTGATGTCAGGCTTCTGGACTATGGTAAATTCTCTCTCACTTTATTCAGGTATGTCATGAATTCTATTTCTTATGACACCTACCGAATATTATTTGTTGAGTCCTGAATGTTGGTCAAGGAGCTATGCTTTTAAGGTCTATTACATTTTTACTTTTCACAAATTAACTATTGCAGTTGCTTTTTCAAAAACGATTGGGATTCTTTAGCAATGTAATTGCAATGGAATTTTCAATATTATGAACGTCTGAGTCTTGAACATCTGTATTTACTTTCAAATGTCAAAACTCATCTACTCGACTATATGCGTTATTAATCTGTAAGTTGGTTGCCTATGAAAATATATGTTTTAATTTACAAATAGACAATTAAGCAGGAAATCTTTTAGAAACAGAGAAACAACACGACTGGGCTGTAGATTAAAAAAAAAAAAGGGCAAAGACTTGTAATAAAATAGTAAGAACATAAAACTGTCAGTGTCAAGATTGCTTTTCACATTGCAAGATGACAAAAATGTCACTGTCTCACTAACTAAGCCACTGTCTTTTTCTTCTCTGCATAAATCCTGCTCTAAGCTTTCTCAAATCCTTTTCAGAATGAAGCAGAAATTCTAAATGCATTAATAAACAAAACAAAATAAAACATTTTATATGATTACTGCCAAGACAGAAAATCTTATTGGAGGCTTATTTTGCACTATGTATTAAAATTTAAAATATGCATAACCTATTGACCCAACAATCTTATATGCAGAGTTCTGTCCCACAGAAATAATAGCATCTGTGCATACAGATGTTTGCACAAAGATATTTACTGAAGCATTGTTAGTAATATAAAAAACTGGTATTATAACCCAGATGTCTTTCAATGAGCAAATGATTTTTAAAACTTTGCAGTGTACAATGGAGTACTACACAGACATTTAAGAAGAAATGAGATGGCAATGTTGGTGACTTGGAAAGATGTTCCATAGACTACCGTGTTGTAAAGCAAGTATAGATCATGAGATTAAGCTCAATTCCATTATAAAAATAAATAAAATGCAATACTATGTGAAGGAGTGTGTGTGTGTGTGTGTGTGTGTGTTTGTGTGTGTAATATCTAACTGTATTTGGGCAATGGAAAAATAGGAATTTCTTATTCTAAATTCTAATTATTTTCTTCCTCTTTTTCTCTTCCAGCCTAATCTGAAATTTCAATTTTTTCCCTTCGTAATTGAAATTGTCTTTGTATATGCAAAACCAAGTGCAGTTTTTCTAATTTAGTGTTAAGAAAATTTGAGTCAAAACTGTCAAAACCCCCATACCACATTGATTGGGTGGATTAGTTCTACAACAACAGGATTACTGGAGAGTATACTAATCCATGGTTTATGGCATTTAACTTTCATTATTTATTCAAAGCACAATTAACAGGTCACCATTCAGTTATCACCAGGCTTCAGGATCATGTGCTACTTGGGACCATTTTTGTTGTTCATTCTTTTTGTTAGTTATGTCAGCAGATAATATTCATATTTTAATACCTCTGTAGTGGAGCATCAAAGCTGCGTAACTTCTACAGCCTTTCTCCTTCCTGCTATTTGCTCACTGACCTTTTACAAATTTAATTATTTATACCCAATTTGGCTTCTTCTCTTTTTCTTTTTGCCTATTAATGTATCTAATGTAGAATTGATATTGTGAACCACGCAATGGAATGTGCTCTAGGAAATCTGTCACCTTCTAAAGCCAAGTGACAAATGAAAAGGAAAATGCCACAGGATTTTGCAATTTGAAACAGAGTGGTAAAATAAGGATGCATTGCTGAGGTTATGGTGTAACACGTTCATTTCCTCCCTGCTGGGAAGAATTTTACACAATACCTGGAGCCGATCTTCTGATCAGATATTTAGTAAAGCACCCAGGAATAATCCTGATCTCCTAATCCAGCATCACTCTAAGAATGGGCTAAATAATTTAATGTCGGGTTGACCTTCACTCTTAAAACATTGCAGTGTTTCATCCTGTCTCCTGCTTGATTATCACTTAGACCTGTTCAATTGTTTTACGAATTAAATTATAAAGAGACAAAAGAGTAGGAAAAGCCCTAGAAATGGGTAGGATCTGTCCATTGGATATCATGAATTGAAAATAATTGTAATGATAATAGCAATCCTGATATTTTAATAAGTTTAGACTTTATTTTAAAAGATATTGTAGGAACGCCTGCTGAATTATGTTCAATTAAGGACATTAAGGAAAAATAGTCTGTGAGAAAACACTGATTCTAAATGTGATTTGTCACAGTGATGGAAAAGAATCTAAATGTATATTCTCCATATTTTTCCTTAACTATGAAATGATCCAAACATCTAGTTAGTTCTGATTTGCTTTTATTTCCTAACAGTCATTGGAGAAAATAAAATAAAACTTGAATCGCAAAAGAATTGTTGGGATCGCAGATTATAAGAATTTAATGGTGTGTTATAAGAAATTAAGAATTTACCTAAAAATTACTTTTAAAAAGTTCAGTTAATGTTTAGCAGTATTTAGTATTAGTAATTCATTTTGTCATAATATGTGTTGATTATGGGAACTGTAAATATTTTCACATGACTTTTTTTGTTTTCTCTGCCAAAAAATTCTATTCGATTATGGCACTGATGAATCAGAAGTGCTAAAAGATAACTTGGGGGCATATTAACATTTTAAAGCATTTATTTGAGCATTCAGTGATTTATGAGTTGAGCAGCACCAGACCTCAAGTGGTCAGGGATCCACTAACAGGGCCTGAGGGGAAAACTGTGTTAGTGAGAAAAGATTTATTTTCTCATCCTTTGTGAGATTCATGGCTGAGGCACCTGTAGCAAAAGAGAGATTAAAAGGAGAAAAGCATACACTTTTATTTACTATAATTTATACGTGACCCAGAAGCCTTCAGAAATGAAGATTCCCCAAAACGGGAAAAACTGTGTATTTCTATGGACAGTCATGTAGGAGTATGATTGAAGGAGAAAAAGGTATGATTTAATAAAAATTTACTGGGGAGAATTTAGCAAGGCCTGGTTGTTCAGATTCTTCCTGAAGCCTCTGTGTGATACTCTTTTTCTCAATAGAGGGCACGTGAGGGTCATCTGTCCTGTGCTAAGAGAAGGCCAGATAGTTCTTTTATGATCTGCTTTGGGAAGAAGTGGGGAGGTCAGAGTAACTTTCTTGCTTCTTCCGTTTCCTCAGATTCCAAGGTGCCATCTTTTGGGGTAGTCTATCCTGAACCCCCATCAAGTTTTATAAAGTGTTCACGAAAGCAAGACAAAGAAAATATTTGGTTGGTTAAAATGAAAAATCTCTAGAGAGGTTAGTTGGCAGTTTCTGATTGGTGAAGCCTCTAGCTAAAGATTAGGTGGTGGTTTCTGTTGGTTGAACTCAGGTTTTATTTTACTCTTTACATTTAGTTGAATTTTGATTTCCTTGCATAAAAAAGTAAGTTGAGCCATATCAGACAAATGACCTCCTATTTATTTATTTATTTATTTATTTATTTATTTAATTATACTTTAAGTTCTGGGATACATGTGCCGTACATGTAGGTTTGTTACGTAGGTATAACGTGCCGTGGTGGTTTGCTGCACCAATCAACCTGTCATCTACATTAGGTATTTCTACTAATGCTCTCCCTCCCCTAGTCCCCCATCCCCTGGTAAATTTTTATTAAATCATACCTTTTTCTCCTTCAATCATACTCCTACATGACTGTCCATAGAAATACACAGTTTTTCCCATTTTGGGGAATCTTCATTTCTGAAGGCTTCTGGGTCACGTATAAATTATAGTAAATAAAAGTGTATGCTTTTCTCCTTTTAAAATGCGTGATGTTCCCCTCTCTGTGTCCATGTGTTCTTGTTGTTCAATTCTCACTTACAAGTGAGAACATGTAGTGTTTGGTTTTCTGTTCCTGTGTTAGTTTGCTGAGAATAATGGTTTCCAGCTTCATCCATGTCCTTGCAAAGGAAATGAACTCAACCTTTTTATGGCTGCATAGTATCCCATGATGTACATGTGCCACATTTTCTTTATCTAGTCTATCATTGATGGGCGTTGGGGTTGGTTCCATGTCTTTGCTATTGTGAGCAGTGCTGTAATAAACATAAGTGTGCATGTGTCTTTATAGTAGAATGATTTATAATCCTTTGGGCATATACCCAGTAATGGGATTGCTGAGTCAAATGGTATTTCTGGTTCTAGGTTCTTGAGAAATTGCCATACTGTCTTCCACACTGGCTGAATTAATTTACACTCCCATTAACAGTGTAAAAGTGTTCCTGTTTCTCTACAGCCTCTCCAGCATCTGTTGTTTTCTGACTTTTGAATAATCATCATTCTAACTGGCGTGAGATGGTACCTAATTGTGGTTTTGATTTGCATTTCTCCAATGACTAGTGATGATGAGCTTTTTTACATATGTTTGTTGGCTGCATAAATGTCTTCTTTTGAGAAGTGTTCATATCTTTTGCCCACTTTTTAATGTTTTTTTTTCTTGTATATTTGTTTAAGTTCCTTGTAGATTCTGGATATTAGCCCTTTGTCAGATTGATAGATTGCAACAATTTTTCCGCATTCCGTAGGTTGCCCATTCACTCTGATGATAGTTTCTTTTGCTGTGCAGAAGCTCTTTAGTTTAATTAGATCCCATTTGTCAATTTTGGCTTTTGTTGCCATAGCTTTTGGTGTTTTAATCATTAAGTCTTTGCCCATGCCTATTTCCTGAACAGTATAACCTAGGTTTTCTTCTAGGGCTTTTATGGTTTCAGATCTTATGTTTAAGCCTTTAATCCAACTTGAGTTAATTTTTGCATATAGCTTAAGGAAGGGGTCCAGTTTCAGTTTTCTGCATATGGCTAGCCAGTTTTTCCAACACCATTTATTAAACAGGGAATCATTTCCCCATTGCTTGTTTTTGTCAGGTTTGTCAAAGAGCAGATGGTTGTAGATGTGTGGCATTATTTCTGAAACCTCTGTTCTGTTCTATTGGTCAATATATTTGTTTTGGTTCCACTACCATGCTGTTTTGGTTACTGTAGCCTTTTAGAATAGTTTGAAGTCAGATAGCTTGATGCCTCCAGCTTTGTTCTTTTTGCTTAGGATTGTCTTGGCTATGCAGGCTCTTTTTTTGTTCTGCATGAAATTTAAAGTAGTTTTTCTTTGTAATTCTGTGTAGAAAGTCAATGGTAGCTTGATGGGGATAGCACTGAATCTATAAATTACTTTGGGCAGTGTGGCCATTTTCACAGTATTTGTTCTTCCTATCCATGAGCAGGGAATGTTTTTCCATTTGTTTGTGTTTGTGTTCTTCCACTCTCTTATTTCCTTGAGCAGCGGTTTGTAGTTCTTCTTGAAGAGGTCCTTCACATCCCATGTAAGTTGTATTCCTAGGTATTTTATTCTCTCGGTAGCAATAGTGAATGGGAGTTCACTCATGATTTAGCTCTCTGTCTAGTGTTGGTGTATAGGAAAGCTTGTGATTTTTGTACATTGATTTTGTTTCCTGAGACTGCTTATCCTGAGAAGTTGCTTATCAGCTTAAGGAGATTTTGGGCTGAGAAGATGGGGTTTTGTAAATATACAATAATGTCATCTGCAAACAGAGACAATTTGACTTCCTTGCTTCCTAATTTAATATATACTTTATTTCTTTCTCTTGCCTGGTTGCCCTGGCCAGAACTTTTAATACTATGTTGAATAGGAGTGGTGTTAGAGGGCATCCTTGTCTTGTGCTGGTTTTCAAAGGAAATGCTTCCAGTTTTTGCCCATTCAGTGTGATATTGGCTGTGGGTTTGTCATAAATAACTCTTGTTATTTTGAGATATGTTACATCAATACCTAGTATATTGAGAGTTTTTAGCATGAAGGAGTGTTGAATTTTATTGAAGGCCTTTTTCTGCATCTATTGAGAAAATCATGTGGTTTTTGTCATTGGTTTTCTTTATGTGATGGATTACATTTATTGATTTGCATATGTTGAACCAGCCTTGCATCACAGAGATGAAGCCAACTTGATTTGGTGGATTAGCTTTTTGATGTGTTGCTGGATTCTGTTTGCTAGTATTTTATTGAGGATTTTCACCTCAATGTTCATCGAGGATATTGGCCTGAAATTTTCTTTTTTGTAGTGTCTCTGCCATGTTTTGGTATCAGGATGATGCTGGCTTCATAAAATGAGTTAGAGAGGAGTCCCTCTTTTTCTATTTTTGGAATAGTTTCAGGAGGAATGGTACCAGCTCCTCTTTGTACCTCTGGTAGAATTCAGCTATGAATCCGTCTGGTCCTAGGCTTTTTTTCATTGGTAGGCTATTAATTACTGCCTCAATTTCAGAACTTGATATTGGTCTATTCAGAGATTTGACTTCTTCCTGATTGAGTCTTGAGAGGGTGTGCATTTCCAGAAATTTATCCATTTCTTCTGAATTTTCTAGATTATTTGCATAGAGGTGTTTATAGTATTCTCTGGTGGTAGTTTGTATTTCTGTGGGATCAGTAGTGATATCCTCTTTATCATTTTTTATTGTGTCTATTTGATTCCTCTCACTTTTTTTTATTAGTCTGGCTAGCAGTCTATCTATTTTGTTATTCTTTTAAAAAACCAGCTACTGAATTCATTGATTTTTTTTAAGAGTTTTTCATGTCTCTATTTCCTTCAGTTCTGCTCTGATCTTAGTTATTTCTTGTCTTCTGCTAGCTTTTGAATTTGTTTGCTCTTGCCTCTCTGGTTCTTTTAATTGTGATGTTAGGATATCGATTTTAGATCTTTCCCGCTTTCTACTGTGGGCATTTAGTGCTATAAATTTTTCTCTAAACACTGCTTTAGCTGTGTTCCAGAGATTCTAGTACATTATATCTTTGTTCTCATTGGTTTCAGATAACTTATTTATTTCTGCCTTAATTTCGTTATTTACCCAGTAGTCATTCAGGAGTAGGTTGTTCAATTTCCATGTAGTTATGCAGTTTTGAGTGAGTTTCTTAATCCTTAGTTCTAAATTGATTGCACTGTGGTCTGAGAAACTTTTTGTTATGATTTCTGTTCTTTTGCATTTACTGAGGAGTGATTTACTTCCAATTACATGGTTAATTTTAGAATCCAATTTAAAAAAAAAAAAACAGAAGCATTTAAATCTCCATTTCTACATGTCAACATTGACAGATTTTCCTTATTTTTCCAAAATGGGAAATGGACAGAGTAAACCGTGTTTAACAAGTAGCTAAAACATATTAAATGTGCATTTTTTAAAAAGTATGAAAAATTATCCATGCTTAAGTCATTTTAGAAATATGGGTTTAGTTTTTCACCATTGGAAAATTTCATTCTTGTTATTTTGCTGTCCTTATTTTAATAAGAATTAAAACTACATGGAAATGATTTGAAGTATTAGTTATGTTTGCACTGACAGCATTATGCTCTGTGGAAAGAAAGACTGTGTTAAAATACTTAAGTGTCACTTCTGTTTCTTTCATCATGGGTACCCTCTATGTGTATGCATGTTAAACCAGCTTAGCATTTGCACATGCACATGTGTGTATAACTTTGTATTCTAGGTGAGACAATAAATCATTGACATATCAGTAACGGGGTCCTCAACTGTGTGAATACTTCCGCCAATGACAATTTTCATTACTGAAGTTAAATTTTATCATATATTTGATTGGTAAATATTTGTTTGCTTTAATAGAAGGCAAATAGTTTATTTCAGAGATTAGATCTTTTGCTCTTTCCAGGCTGTCCCTATCTTCTCACAGATTTTTTTTAGGCATTAGGAGAAAGTACCTGTTCCTGAGCAATCCTCTGTAAGGTTTGGTGACTATGATAATTAAGAGTATAGATTAATATTTCCTGTGAAGGCATCAGTTTAGGCTGAAATGCTTTCTAATATATGAACAATATAACTTTCAGTTTAGGACTTTTAGCGGAAGAAAAACATAGTGCTTAAGCAACATCTGTTTCAAGTAAAAATTTTGTCACCACCTCTTCATCATGGTTCTTAAACTTTCTTTTCATTGATTAGATACTTTCAAGTTTTGTTTTACTTCATTTTACTTGTTTTTTTTTTTTAGATAGAGTCTTGTTCTGTCACCAGACTGGAGTGCAGTGGCACAATCTCGGCTGACTGCAACCTCCGCCTCCTGGGTTCAAGCAATTCTTCCACATCAGCCTCCTGAGTAGCTGGGACCACAGGCACACGCCACCTCATCCAGCTAATTTTTTGCATTTTTTGCAGAGACAGGATTTCACCATGTTGGCCAGGATGGTCTCGATCTCTTGACCTCGTGATCCACCCTCCTCGGCCTCCCAAAGGGCTGGTATTACAGGTGTGAGCCACCGCGCCCAGCTGTGAGGAGTTTTAAAGAGACCTTCACTGAGTGCTTTGAAATGTTTGTTCTGCTGTTGGAAGACTCTAGGTATTAGTATTTGACTTAGATTCAAAAATGCTAAAAGCTCCTGTGAACTGAGATCTGACTTGCTCTGCCCAGTTTCTCAAAATCTAGAGGGTTAGGTAAGAGCCGGCCAACTGTTTTGGTTGCAAAACCAATCAGTATTGGGATCCGGTCTGCCCACCTAAAACCTGGAATGGAAGGCATGTTTAAAGCTAGGTTAGGCTCACATATTTGGCTATTATATGAAATTTGCATTGGGAATATTAAAATGAAAATAATTTTATTGCCAAAAGTGAGAAAAAGTTTTCCTTTTCTCCGAGAGTAACCAGGAAAGTCTAGAGCATGTATTTGCCCATGCCTTCTGGGTGTATGGGAAGATGATGTCTCCCACTTCATAGATAAAGTTCAGTGAGATGGTAGAACATATAAATAAATTGCATTTTCATTATATTTTGAGGATTGATTTTTTAGCTTACTAATCATATGTGCATCTGTGTGTGTATCATAGATGTACACATGTATATATAAAAATGATATTATATATTATATATTGCTGTAGTACCTGTTATTTTCATGCAGTAGCATATCATGAACTTCTTTACATACATATATGCATTTTAATGGTTTCATTGGCCATAGTGTTTAACAAATCTCCTTTTATTGGACATAAATGGTATTTTCAGTTTTCAATATTATAAATAAGGCTGTGAGAAACATATGTGTGGCTACACCTTTTCATAGATTCTTAATAATTTGCTTAGGATAAATTTCTTAAGGCCATTCCTTTTTTCAATATTTTATGGGTCCTGATACATACCTAAGTCATAATATGATAAACCAATTCTGAAATACTTTATTCTTTATTCATGTAAAAATAGCATTTCCATAAAATTCTTGGAAAATAGCTCCAAAAAGGGATGAGTCAGGATATTCTTCTAGAAAGTACTGGTCCCTCAGAAAACTGGGGTGTGCGGTACAGTGTTTCAAAATTGACATCTCATTTTTCATCTTTTATGGGCCACTTTCTAGAGAACAGGAAGAGCTTGGAAAATAACTAATGCGAATTTAGGAAGACAGATATTTAACTCACAGCCCTCTGTTATCTGCTCTTCCTTGCAAAAAGATAAAGTTTCAGAATGAGTGTTTCCTTGAAAAATCTAAGGGAATGCATCTCTTGGTGGAACTAATACTCGGAAAAAGACATCCTGAGGAGTGGAATGACATGCTTGTAACAGCAAAGATCATCCAAGCACAAGTGATTGAACATCAGCTTATCTTCATTTTCCCTCTCCCTAGGACATTCTGAAGGGACCTGATGTCTCATCTTCAACTGCAGCACAAGATAAGAGTGATTTGGTTGCCACTTTACTTTAGATGCAGGAACCACCATTAACCGTGGTCATTTAAGATCATTCTCACATTTCTAAGTTTCTTATCTGCACTCTACCTTCCATGCACACCCAAAATCTTAGATATCACTCTCGGCAACTACTGTGTAGCAATTATTATTTGTAGTCATCTCTTTTAGAACTTTAAAGACTTAAAACTATAGTTGTATCTCATTTTCCTTTCTCTTAGCTTTCACATTTCCCCCTAGGAAACAATATACTATAATGTTTAAGAGTATGGGCTTTGGAGTAACATCTGGTTAGAAGGTGAAGACAATCCCTCTACATCCCAGTTTGCTCTTTTTTAATAATAGGGTTAAAATTAAGAACAAGGGGTTGTCAACAAGTGGATAAATAAAATGTGGTATATATATGGACCGTGGAATAATACTCAGCCATATAAAGGAATGAAATAATGTCTTTTGCAGCAACTCCAATGGAGCTGGAGGCCATTATTCTAAGTGAAGTAACTCAGGAATGGAAAACCAAATATCATATGTTCTCACTTATAAGTGGGAGCTAAGCTATGAGGATGCAAAGGCATAAGAATGACGCAGTGGACTTCGAGGACTCAAGGACGGGGAAGGGTGGGAGGGGGTGAGGAATAAAAAACCACACATTGGGTACAGTGTATGCTGCTCGGGTGATGGGTACACCAAAATCTCAGAAATCACCATTTCAGCAAGCCTCTGCTGTGATTATCATTTGGATATAAAACAGCTTTTTTTTTTTTTTTTTTGGTTAATTGGCACAACTTCTAAGCATTCTTTTCCTTTGATTGTAATTTGCTCTCTTGAAGTTCAATGCAGCCAAGCCCAGAAATCAAAGGTTCTTCTGGTGCTTAGAAACCTTTTAATATAAAAATATTATTATGAATGCTTATAATGTGCAGTTCTTTTCATTTTTGCACAAAAAGCCACCCTTAGAAAATACTCATTTTCAAACCCAGAAAACTGTTGTGAGTCAAAAAAGTTGGCACAGTGTACTTAAGATATGCTTGATCCCAGTTAGCATCTACGCAGATAAAAAATAAATAGCAAATGAAGTATATATAAAATGCCTCTAATTAGTTATCTGTTATTCGTTTTAAAAATTAAAATGGGGTGCATTTCCAAATTTTCTTTCTTCCTTCCCTTCCCTCCCCTTGCCTCCCCTCGCCTCCCCTCCCCACCCCTCTACTCCCCTCCGCTCCCCTCCCTTCCTTTCTTTCTTTTTTTTGTTAGAGTTTCACTCTGTAACCCAGGCTGGAATGCAATGGCGCAATCTCGGCTCACTGCAACCTCTGCCTCCCAGGTTCGAGCGTTCTCTCGTGTCAGCCTCCCGAGTACCTAGGATTACAGGCGCCCGCCACCACGCCTGGCTAATTTTTGTATTTTCAGTAGAGACGGGGTTTCACCATGTTGAGCTTTATTTTTGTTGTTGTTTGTTTGTTTTGTGGTTTTTTTTTGACAAAGTCTGACTCTGTCACCCAGGCTGGAGTGCAATGATGGGATCATGCATCCAGCCTGGGTGCATCTAGCCTGGGAAAATATATAATGTACCTCCTCTCACTGTAGCCACACCACCTGCGTTCAAGCGATTCTCCTGTTTTAGCCTCCTGAATAACTGGGATTACAGGCGCCCATCACTACGCCTGGCTAATTTTTTGTATTTTTAATAGAGATGAGTTTTCACCATGTTGGCCAGACTGGTCTCAAACTCCTGACCTCGGGTGATCCGCCCCA
Organism: Cacajao melanocephalus; assembly: GCA_963573385.1. Lineage (NCBI taxonomy): Eukaryota > Metazoa > Chordata > Mammalia > Primates > Pitheciidae > Cacajao > Cacajao melanocephalus. Next base: position 24,181 of record CAUYLG010040581.1, read on the forward strand.
CTTGGCCTCTCAAAGAGCTGGGATTACAGTCATGAGCCACCGCCCACGGCCGCATTTCCAAATTTTCTAACGGCGCGTTTTGAAAGACATAAATTGAATTTAGTAATTGTGTGTCTTCTTAAAATTTGATTATTTCTGATTGAATCTGAAAGTAGGAGTCAACATGCATTTGGAAAAGAAAATATCAGAAAAAGGAAATGCTTTTGCTCAGCATGCTTAATATAGAAAGTAGGTTTATTAATACAATGTCACCTTCCATTTTGGAAGATTATATTCCTAGTGGGAACTTTGCCTTTGTGGGCTGGTAGGAAAAAAATGATAAACCATATGAAATAATTTTTGAAAAGAAATAGAATATTTTTTTAAAAAAGCATAAAGAGTCATTGTATATTTAACAGTCTACTTTAGTAATTCTTCTGCAGTTAATCTATTATTGAACCACCAATATAATCATGCATTCATTGACTTGTTCCCTTGTTTATTAAAGATTGATTACCACCTGCTATATGCTATACTCTATGTTAGGTCAAATGTTTTTATAACAAGTTGTCCTTAATACTATTTTCAATTTTTCAAAAATCTTCTAATTTAGATTTACATATACAAAGATTTATAAATGAATATAGATATAATGAGAAAGATGTATAATTAATCAGTGTTACATTTGACATTGTGTTGTCTAAATACGATCTTATTTAATATTCAATTTCTATATTTTTCATTGAAAATCTTAACTTCAATCAATAACTAGTAAATGGCCTACCTAAGAAGTTGTATAACTTTTTTCCTACTGACATTATATATTATTGTTTTCTCCTTTCATTTTGTTATTAGTTTAAAATTTTGTTTGTTTAATAAGTAAAATATAATTCTAATGTTAATTTTTTTCAAAACTCTGGGGCTATGTTTTTTTTTTTACATTTTTGTCCATGAGTTTATTTTGTCTATTATTTCCCACTTAATAATTTATATATTTTTTAGTTGACATTTGATATTGCTTCACCCTACTAATAGAATTTCTCAATGATTAAGGCTTACACATTATTATCAACAATGCCCTTATAAAATGTTTTATTGTTGATGATAATCTTTAAACATAAATGTTTTGAAAACTATGAATACTGTAAAACTTCTAATGCAATCTTGATATCCTCTACAGACTCTGAATTGGATAAGAAAAACACTATTTACTATGCACTAGTTATTAATCAACCAATATACCATAACTATTGGTTAATTTCTTCAGGCATCCGTGTTATCAGTAAACTAATAATCAGTATGCCTTTTATTTACTTTGCATCCCTTGAAAATACATAATGTGGCTCCTTATTTAGCCTAATGTTGAATAAGCATAAATTAGTTATGTTGAATTCAGTAATTCAGTGAAAGTTATTATTTCCATGGTAGCTACCTTTGCCTTTCTTGAAAGCATGGTTTCTAAGTTTTACTCTATAAAACCCACATAATGAAAATGCAAAGTATTAGACTTTAAAGTTGTATTAAATATTTCTAAAAATGTAGTTTTCTAGAGCCAGAAAATTTTAGTAAAAGTTTTAGAAAAAGAATACATTTCATTCTCACCCAAAAAGATAAAAAAGATGTCAGGGACTTGTATTATGTTCGTAGACTGGTGATGTAAAGTGAAATATCAAGTGTGCTAATCTTTTCTCCTGAAGTAGTGTGCACCCTGCCCTTGCAGATTGCTGTTCCATTACATATCCCTAGTCATATATTACAGAAGTCTGCAAACTTTTACATAAAGGACCAAATAGTAACTATTTTAGGTTTTGTGGGTCATAACCTCTCTATGACAGCTACTCAGCTCTTCTCTTTTGGCAATAAAAAGCAGCCATAAACAAGGTATAAATAAATAGAGGTGGATGTATTCCAAGAGAGCTTTATTTACATAAACAGGAGACAGATCAGATTTGGACCCCAAGCCATAGTTTACCAATTATTGATGTGTTATATTAGCGAGGGTATTTTTAAAATTTTTAAATAGCACCAAAATATATTTTAGCAAATTTTTCATTGAACAGCATGGTTTTGAGATTTACGTATGGATCTGGCCCCTTCGTTTCACATGCTATGTAAAGCCATTTATTTATCTAATTTTTAAATTATGGGCATTTATTTAATCCTCCATTCTTCACTGTTATCAGCAATGCAGCAGTGGGTGTCCTTCAGCTTCTCTTTCTGTGTATATATGCAAAAGATTCCCTGTGGTACTATATTGACATTCAGGGTACTTATCAGATTCTCTATGTCTAAATTAGCAGCTCTGAAGACATTTTCTAGTATATGAAAATCAGGGATAGCTGAGGTCAGCTAACTTTTTTGGTGAATATAGACGGACTTAAAGGGTCGACGCTACTCTTTTCATATCTATTCCTTATATTAAAAAATAGGTGAGGCTAGCTGTAGTGATTCCTGCCTGTAAACTCAGCACTTTGGGAGGCCACTGCAGGTGGATCAGTTGAGTCCAGGAGTTTGAGACCAGCCTGGCCAACATGACAATACCCTGTCTCTACTGAAAAATACAAAAATTAGCTGGGTGTATTGGTGCATGCCTGTAGTCCCAGCTACTCGGGAGGCTGAGACACGAGCAAGACTTTGTCTAAAAATATATATAATGTGTGTATGTGTGTGTGTGTGTGTGTGTGTGTGAGACAAAAATGGTAAATTTAAATACTGTGGTCTATTTAACTGAAATCTCAGAAAATAAAGATTTAATTTTGAAGGCGACAATTGAATCCTTTCTGATTGTAAAACACAGACTTTTTCTATTAGAGGAGTTTGATAGATCCCATGTTAATTTATCTGTTAGTTCAATTGAATGCCGTTTTATGTCCTAACTTTATTTTCCTCTTGTGCTCAAACCAGCTAGTTCAAAGGATCGTGTTCATTTTATTCAAACTTAGCTATTTATAAACTCAGAATACAAGTATCCCCTTTTGCCCTAAGATATTTTCTGTCACTAATTAGGTTTTGCTTTGCAAGATTATATCATTCAAAGTCCTTTTCCTGTTACTCAAGTAAACTGCCATTGGATAGACAGTTCAAAGTGTTACTTTGGGTAAACTAATTAATATACATGGTGCTATACAATTCCAAGAAAACAGAAAGCACACAATAAAAAGTAATTCTCCCTGGGCGTGGTAGCAGGTGCCTAAAACCCAGCTCCTCTGTAGACTGAAGTGGCGGGAGGATTGCTTGAGCCCAGATGATTATGACCAACTTGGGCAACATAGCAAGATCGTATTTCAATAAACAAACAAACCTTCTCCAGCTTCCCTCCTGGGAAGCAACCATTATTATCAGATTGCTCAACACTCTAGTAGAGATACTGACTGCCTAGAATTATCCTGTTTTATGACTGGAGTACATTAGCTTCCTGTAGAAATACAAATGTGAAATCCAAGTTCATATATCCTCTTATTGTTTTTCTGCCCAAATGGAATTCGTTATCCATACAGCCAAGTATACATATCTATCCATATGATCACTGATGGACATTTTTAGGGTAAGTTTTCATATAATGTAAGCCTCCAGGTACAATTTGACTTTTCTTTTATTTATCTAAAATTTTGCTTAGGTTATGAAGTTTCTTGATTTCTTTTCTACAACTTTCTCTACTTTCCATTGTCCCAGCATTTTGTATTTACCTCTTTAATTCAAAATCATGAACTCTATCTTGAGTAACCTCCTGGACCTCCAGATTATTTCAGTCTTATTTCTATACCTGGAAAGAGTCTACAATCCCACTGAACAGGAATCAGGGTTCCTGGCATGACCCCAACACAAAGTGGGACAGCAGTCACTTAATACTGAGTTATGCAAAGCAAAGCTGACAAGCATAGACTTACAAAGAAAGCATATCAATTTAGGTACCATTTATGCCTTCAATTAAATCATGTTTTTGCAATCATACACTAAGCAAACTACCTGTGAGGGACTACAACACTTTTTATGAAGCCAGATTATTGGAGTGGTTTCCTATACAACTATTCTCTGGAAAGTACAACAGAAGAATTTCTAGAGATCTGATTGATGGGAACATTTTAATATTTAAGAAGCTGAAACGTAGGCTAACAACTAAGTCTCATTCTAGGTTTCAGATATCAGAGTACCAGATGAAAATATATTTGCAGAATATCATTAAGGTCTTGCCTTTGTTTCTTTCTGCTTACTTTTGGCCACATCAGATTCTGATGAAAAATGTATCATTTTTTTTCTTTCTGTAATTAGAAAACAGAATTATGGAAAGAAGTCACCAGGAATTAAATATGTCTGGCTCTTTTTCTCAACTAAGTCACTTTTTCTCAACTAAGTCACTAATTCCTAGGGAGCATTATTTTTTCATCATATGTTCATTAATTGGGACATTACTTCAAACTCAAATATATGATTTTAATTTTATAAACTGCACAAAGATGGTAGTCCTAAAACACTGGGCTTAAGCTTTCTTGAGTGCTTTTCATCACAGGGGTGGGTGCTGCTCTTTTTTTCACATTTGCTCTAACACACTGCATCCTTCAGAGCATTCTGTGCCATTCACCACTTCCTAAGTCTGAGTGTGTGACTGCAAGTATTTGAGAATTTTATTTCCTACTTCCTTCAGACCAGTGAATGCCTAATTTTAAACAGAGTGTTTCTGCCAGTTTCCCAGTTTAATCCCTGTTGCTGTGATTAAGTAGTCCAAAACATTCTTCAATGGCATCTAAGGCTTTGGAATTTAAAAGTAAATTGCTTCTGGGAAAAACAAATCAAACTTGCATTGCAGACCTAAAGAAAGTACATTAAAACATATTACGCTGCACTTTCTTGGTGGAATAAATTGATAGTCACAGTAATGTTTCTTCTAGGAATGTCAGATTCAGAGACACTTCAATTAATTTTGGCTTTAGATTGAGTTTCTCTCCAAAACTCCACTCTCTGTTTGATGTGTCTACATATTTCAATGTATCCAGTGACAATTTATGCCATAAATTATTGGCTTTAGGGCCAAAAATTCCAAGTAGAAAGATAAAGCAATATACTAGAGAGAATGCATGTAGATGATATGGGTTTGTTTTGATTTCCCACTGCTGATTTGCTGTGTGACATTGGGCAATCTTAACAGGCCTTCATTAATATCACTGTTCATGTCTACCTATGATGGTGTCATGGCTGCCATATTAAATTTGAGATATCTTTTCTGGTGGAAGGTGGTATGGTTAGTGGTGAGAAATACTCTAAAATCCTCCAGTGTTTCATATGCACATTGTGTGCTCTATTTTAAAAAGTTTGAAAGGAATATTTAGTAAAGTGTGATACTTGGAGTATTTCATTATAATTTCTTGCTTAGCTCAGGAAGGTAAATGCCTCACTTTTTCTAGCATTGAGCAGATAATGAATATTTACATTTTAAAATTCATCTTTAAAATTTGAGTTGCAGCTTAACTTTAAAATTTGCTTTTATTAAAGTTTAACATTATGCGTATAGGGAAAAATCTGCATACTGTAAATATATAGTTAGACACATTTTCACAAGCTGAACACAGTCCTATACCCTCCTCATTTTCTTCCTCAGTGATTACCCCTCCGACTCCCATGGATAATCACTATCCTGACTTTTAACAAAATAAACAGGTTTTATCTCTTTAGCGCACTTTATATAATTTGAAAAAGTCTGTATTCTTCTATGCCTAACTTATTTCACTCAAAAATATGTTTGTGAGATTCAATGCTAATTCATCGTCATAGCTCTGTAATAACACTTTGAGTGAATATGTCACAGTCCATTGACAGACATTTAGGTCATTTCTAACATCTGTTCATTACTAGCAATGCTACGATAAAACGTTTTAAGATCGCATAGTGCAATAGAACTTCCTACAATGACAGACCTGTTCTTAATATGCACTGCCAAATATGGTGGCTTTTAGCTGCATGTGGCTTTTGACCTCTGGAAATGTTTGGCTAGTGTGGCAGAAGAAATAAACTTCTAATTTTAGTTAATTTTTATTAAGTAGTCATATCTGGTTAGTGGCTACTATATTGGACATTACAGTTCTAGAACTTGACTTTAGGTGAACACATGCACTTATTTCTGTTGTCAATAGTTATTTTATACCTAAGAATGAAATTGCTTGGTCATAAGGTATGTAAATACAGCTGTAACAGATTTTGCCAAAGGGTTTTGTACCAGAGGGGTTTAGTTGTGCTTATTTTTATTCCCATCGGCAATACATGAGAGTTCCAGTTTCTCCACACCCTTGATAATACTTGACACTTTCTTTTTAAAAAGGAAATTTAGCCATGAATGGCGTTACTTTCATAGGTGCCTCCATAACCTCACACATTCATTCTTGGTTACATATAATCTAGTTGCTATGACCTTAACGTTTATGTCCCCCCCAAATTCATGTGTTGAAATCCTAACCTCCAAGGTAATGGTTTTAAGATGCTGGGCCTTTGGAAGGTGAATTGGACATGAGGGTGGAGCATGCATGAATGGCATTCATGTCCTTATGAAAGAGTTCAGAGAGAGCTTATTTGCCTTTCCTCCATGTGAGGACCCTGTGAGATGATGCCATGTGTGAGGAAGTGGGCCCTCACCAGACACTGAATCTGCTGCTGTCTATGTCTTGGACTTCCCAGCCTGAATAACTGCTAGAAATAAATTTCTGTTGCTTATAAGCCATCCAGCTTATTTTGTTATAGCAGCTAAAATAGACTAAGACACTAGTCTTTACAAAAGGGTCAGATCTTTAAAAAATACAAATCAGATCATAACTCCTTTGTTTAAATCTGTTATCAACTTCCTGTTGCTTTTCCAATAAAATCCAGATCCTTATCAAGGTGAGTTATGCTCACTAATTCTTTTCTTTATTATTACTACTTCACAGCAATTTTGGCATCAGAAATTTTACACCTGATGGAAGTTAATATCAACTCATGTACCGATGGTGAGGGTTATATGTGTACAAACTTGGAAATTAGTTTGCAGTTGTAACACTATATGACAAATTCTGATGAAATCTAGCTCAGAAGCCATACAGGAACAAAGCATGCTAATTAAAAAAGGGAATGCTATATTTGTTTTTATGAATATAACTGCTGATTGCTAATGAACCAAGGAACTAAAAATTTATATCAAATAATGTATGATTAATTTTAAAAAGAGCATTTTTTATTATCACTTGGGTTTTTCTGAAATTTAATTATTAATCTTTTATTCAATTGGAAGATAGTAAATGAACATATTATTCATTGTCCTGAAGTCTTCAAACTGTTCTTAAAATTAAGTTGAGCTATGCCATCATTCTTATTTTTTTTTTTTTTTTTTTGAGATGGAGTCTTGCTTTGTCACTCAGGCTGGAGTACAGTGGCATGATCTCAGCTTACTGCAACTTCCACGACCTGGGTTTAAGAGATTCTCTTGCCTCTGCCTCTTAAGTAGCTTGGATTCCAGGCACCCACCACCAAGAATTTTTTGAATTTTTAGTAGAGACCTGGTTTTACCATGTTGACCAGACTGGTCTTGAACTCCTGACCTCTGGTGATCCACCTACCTCAGCCTCCCAGAGTGCTAGGATTACAGTCATGAGCCATTGCACCCAGCAATCATTCATTTTTTTATTTGTTGTACATGAGAGATATTAACTGATATGGTTTGGCTGTGTCCCCACCCAAATCTCATCTTGGCTTGTAGCTCCCATAATCCCCATGTGTTGTGGGAGGGACCTGGTGGGAGGTAATTGAATTGTGGAGTGGGTTTTCCCATGCTATTCTTGTGATAGGGAATAAGTCTCATGAGATCTGATGGTTTTATAAAGAAGAGTTACCCTACACATGCTCTTTTGCCTGCCATCATGTAAGACATGACTTTGCTCCTCCTTCTCTCTCTGCCATGATTGTGAGGCCTCCCCAGCCATGTGGAACTGTGAGTCAATTAAACCTCCTTCCTTTATAAATTGCCCAGTCTTGGGTATGTCTTTATTAACAGTGTGAGAACAGACTAATACACTGGTTAAGAACTTGCTTCCCAAAAATTCAAATCCCAACTCTGTCACCCATTTGCAAGACCTAAGCCATTTACCTAACTATTCTAAGATTAGGCAATAATATTAATTTATAGATGATGTTAATAATCAAATCCATTTCAAGGAATTCTGAGAATTAAATAAGAGAGTGTTTAGAAAGCACTGTATCTTCTACACATAGTAAACATCCAGTGTTTCTTTTATGTTATTTTGAATTTTCTTATTCTTGTCATGATTATAAATGATTCCTTTGAAAGCTTTTGAAAGACAAATGCTCTTTTTCCATTTTGGTATGAGTCAATAGGGTCATTAAGTCTCCAAGTGGCTTGTCCGTGCTATATTCTGATGGCATGTATATCAATGATTAGATAGGTATGAAAATGAATTTTAGCTTTAGTTATTACTATAGATATTTTAATTTGCATTAATAACATTAGTTAAAATGTTGCTTGCAACTTATGACATTATAAACCATGAATCTTCTATAACCATTGTTCACCATAAAAATCTTATGCTTCCTTTCATGCATTCTTTACACACACTGCATTTTTTTTACTTGAAATATCCTTTTTATGTATTTCCACAAGACAAAATTCAGCATATCCTTCAGTACCACGTTAATTACGCCTCTTTCATGAAGACTTCTCTTCTCATCCCCACGTGTTAGGATCGCTCCCTAATTTCACATAAAACTCTAGTGTCATTTTAAACTTTTGACTGTATATTCTGGTTAGCTACTGTATTAGTTATCTATTGGTGTAACAAACTAACTACCACAGACTGTGTGGCTTAAAACAACATAATCTTAATATCTGACGATTCTTTAGGTTAGAAGCTGGAAATAGGTCTCACTGGGCTGTCACCAGGGCTGCATTCTTTTCTGGATGCTCCAGGAGATCATCTAGTTACTTAACATCTTCAGTTTGTTCAAATCAACTATATTTCTTCAAGCATAGCTCTGGACTAATAGTTTTCCTTGGATCACCTTCATGTTGCCCATTTTGGTGGCTTACTTATACTTGGATACTTATTTGAGTGTGCAATCCTTTCAGTTCTCTAAAATTTATTTTTCTCCACGGTACAATAGAAATAGTCACAAGAATTAGAAGTTAATGGGGAAAAATGGTAAATGATAAAATCTGATGAAATGACACATTCTAGACTACCAAGCTCGGTCACACATCTTTACCAAGTTGTTTAGTTGTACAAGGCTTGAAGGAGAGGCAAATGGGGAATTGAGTGGTTTAAGAATCACAGAATTTGGAATTAGAATGGACCTCCAGTGTAGCTACCTACATTCCAGCAAGTTGACTATTGTGCTTATTTATGAGAGGTTAAGTACCTGATCTAAGATGGTACCTCTGCTATGTTGTCATGGGGGCTAGAACCCAGCTATCCTTTCTGAATAGCTGTGGAACCCTCCATAAGTTACCTGTACTTCTCCTAGAAGACAGTTATGGATGCATTCTAATTTGAACTGCCATCAGTGGAGTTTAGCAGAAATAATTTACAGTGAAGACAACAAATGGGAAAAAAAAGACAACTAACATGTTAATGAAATTTTTGAATGCAGTGGTTCTTTCAGGGCCATATGACAGTGAGGATGGTGATCCCTGTGTCAATGGTCAATGGCTTTCTTGTGACAATTATCACCTTGCTTTCCCTCATATCTGTATTACTTTGAGGAAATCTCCTGTAATTATAAGTTTTGGATCTCCAGGATTATTACATTTTATCTAATCTTTCCCCTTTGTTTCATAAATATACACCCAGAAGGTTAAACAGTGACCATATCTCATGATTCCTTTGTTGCTAACTGAACTAGGGCTGGAACTCTCAATTCTGACTTACAATCAGAGACTGTCCCTCAATTCCATGTTGTGTTACTTCTATTAGAATAACCTATGTAAGTTTCTTAGAACCAGAACCACAAGTGACGCATTATTTAAATATCACACTGCCTCTTGCATGTAGCGGGAACAAGTAGGTTACCTAAGAAAAACAATGAATGAATCTAAATGTAGCCTGTTTACAAGGTAACCCACAGAACTAAGAGTGAACAAGATGGCAGGCTACCTAAAACTGACCAAACTGATTGCCTTTTTGACCTTTTCTATATGTAGGAAAAGACATACAGAAATGAAATAGTAAGATTGTGTCTCTGTTAAATCTTTTGAATCATAGTAAATGCTTCAGTAACCTCACAGCATTCAGACAGTCATTTCTCTGGTTCACCCTTGTTTTTACCCTTGATTTCTTAGGAGTAGCTCAGTTCATATATTTTTGCTTCAGTAAGACATTTGACTTTGTGTGTGTGTGTGTGTGTGTGTGTGTGTGTTTGTGTGTGTGTGTGTGTGTGTGTGTGTGAGAGAGAGAGAGAGACAGAGAGAATGGAGGTACAGCATAACACAGAACATCAGTTGCCAACCTAAATCTCTTAGCCATGCTCTCCTGGAAATCACTTTTCAGCTGCACAAAATTTCACTGGCCCTATATCCCAAGGAGCCCTGAGTTGCAACTATTACTGTAGACTCCTCTCTCCCTCTGGTGGCTTGTTCCTTCCACTTTTCTAGACGTATACCTTCAACTTGAGCCTTTCTGTGAGTATCACATTATTCTTTATTTTATCATAAAGAGCCCACTTGATAATATTTGTTCCGATCACTTACATGTACTGCTCAGTTGATACGCACATTTACTCTTCTGAAAAGTGTTTAGCATTAAGTAACTTAGAACATTAAAAACAATGCACCAAGCATATTTTCTTCTATCTTTTTCTCTCAAATCCTTTGCGATGTAAGAGGACAGAACACATGAATACATATCTTTTCTACAAATGGATTATCAACATCGTCCCCAACATTACCTAGTTCCTTAAGCAAGAAATATATATTTTAAAATTTTTATGGCATCCAAAGAGTTAAAATTATGAATTTCACATTTCTCTAGATGGATATTAAAAAGAACAATCTTTGGAAGATCACAGACTAACAAAGGTAACAGATGTTGGATTGGAAACTGTACAGTCTAGAGATGGAAAATTAATTTATAAAAAAGTAGTAATGTTTTTTCCCTGTGTATGTTTTTAATGACCTCAGCAAAGCAGAATGGAAATATTTGCATTCCTGGCAATCAATTTGCATACTTAAGCATTTGTTTTTCTTCCCATTCTAAAGATAACCGTGCGTTCAGTAATAACCCATATAGTAGAAAGAAAGGTGAAGAGATGCATGTCTTTGGCATCCAGCCTGCTGTTAGCAAGTGAGTTTCTTAGTCTACAATGTTCATTTGGAATTTCTTTACTCATGTCTTAATGTGCAACTCACTGAACATACAGCTATTATAAAAATAGATATATTTTCCATCTCTCTGGTTTCATTGCTTCTCTTTTTCACACCTGACTTAAATCTTGTATTTCGCTTCTCCAGAGTTCCCAACACAATAGTCTTCTTTTATCTTCAATATATAGTGGAGTATTGTGAAATAGTCCAAGCACAATGGGGGAGGAGACAGTGGGTAATTTTTTTAAAAACTGTTTTATCCAAGCATTGAGCCTGTACTATTTAAAATATTTATATTCTGCGTAGAGTTGATGCTGATGAAACCTTGAGTCTGACAAAGATTTCATAAAAATTCCTATCACATTCCACATTTCAACGTCAGGCAATAAGTCAGAATGTAGGTATGACAATGTTTTTCAAAGGTCTTACAGCACAGGACAGACTAGAAAGGATCATCAGGAGGAGAATGCCTTTGCTAAGAAGAACTATCTATTTCAACTGCATTCCAGTCCCGTTTCTCATGCCCAGATCTGTGGAATATTTGGCTAAAACTTGCAGAATTATATTATGGCGCTTCCTGTCCCTCTATCACTACTCACTACTTTGTTCAAGGGAATTAACTTTTTTAAAAAAAAGTTTGCCTTATTTTGGAGCTGTTTGGAAAGTCTTGTTATTTCAGTTAAAGAGAATACTATTTTGCTAGCAAGCTGTTCTGTTTCTTTGGGCTACATTTCTATATGTTTATCAGCTAATTATACAGTGCAAATATTTTTAGTGGGAGGTAATCTTTTTTATTTTCTCCACTTGTTACTTCTCCCTGGAGACGTTTTTGATAAAATTGTGCTGGGGACAACTTGAAAAGGAATGTTTTTCTACATTAAAAAATTTTTTTAAATTTGACTCAACATATTGGTGATCATAAAATAAAGTCAAAGGTTTAATTCAAAACATAACATTTTAGTTTGTACATAGAAAAACTTTATTTTGGAGCGGAAGCAGACATCCAACAGAATACTGTCTTCAGCTGTTCCTTAATTTTACATGATGTACTTTTAACCCACTTGTTCATAAATAAACTCAATAGATTAAAACTGATGGTTGAGAAGTTGCAGGGCAGGCTGTTACCAGCACGGTAAAAAGAAGAAGGAAATTTCAAAATATGTGTCCTTTTGATTGTGGTCATGCATAAAGCTTTGACAGAGTAAAATACATAAAATGGGTGTGCATGTAATATAGAGATACAGCCCTGAAAGCCCCCTAGAGACTTTTCGTTGATGATAATTTTAGTACTTAACTACAAATTATATTTTTTGACTCTTTCATTTTTATTTCTGTAAATTTAACTTCAACTCAGATAGCAGAAGTTTTATTCTCTTTTATTTTATGCTGGTGATTGCATCAAATACAAAAGCAAGTTGTTTAGCTCACAAATTGCAGTTCAGTTCCTTTGCCACCTGTGTATTCATTTCCAGTGATGTTTTTAACAGCATTTGATCTTAAACACCCAACAGAAAATAGAAGCACAGGAAGCTAGACTGTTACCTCAATAAGTGTGGACAAGTAAGAATTAAAGTGACCCTAGACTCCAGATTTCTATGCCCTTCCTTAAAGAAGGGATATACAGAGGTGCTAAGTTGATTTATGTTAAGTTAAAGCTATTTCAGTGAAGCAATGACCTTGTACCAAACATGTTTAAGTATCTAGTTCTTCAGGGATCTGAGAAAAACGTATCATATGTAAAATAACAGATCTTCTGTGAGAACGTTTGACTGCCTGAAACTTTACTTATCCTGGATTTTAGACAACTTTCATATATGTAGGAACTAAAGTATGGCTACTGTATGCTTTTTACTTTAACTCTTATTACAGGTTGACTAGAGCCAAAGATGAATGAGAAAAGGAAAAATTAGTATATTTGTTTGCTCATAATACGCTGATCAAATTCTCCTTTAGAGGACTAAGTAGAAGTGAAGAGTGTGGGTTGCAGCCCTGCTTTTCTTTTTAAAATTACCTTGGTCGTTGTCCCACATGGTGGGGCCTAGTTTCTTCTCAATGTTCTTGTTAACAAAATAAATATAAAAATAATGTGCAAAATGTTTTTAAGCTCTGAAAGTTCTGAATTTACATCTCAAAAATAATATAAAATGATCCATAATTCAAGATGAATGTATAGTAAGAATTTTTAATATAAGGAAATGTAAAACCCAAGAAAAGGAGTATAAAAATCATTATATGAAAACTTAATCATATAGTTACTGTAATTAATTATTATAAATCACTCAATACTTGCTGCCATGAAAGTTAAAACAAGTATTTCAAAAATCATCAAATACTTTTACCAAAGAAAAGCAGAAATGTTTAGCAAATCTGTTATAGGAGTTATTTTCCTTCATAATTTTATATGAGGTCCTAGTTTACCCGAAGCTGTTAGATTGATTTTTCCTCTAGTTTTTCTAAGATTCTAAGTTCTATAGGATTTATTAATAGGGTTAACACATTTTTTATTCACCCTAAATTTCTGAGGGTAGACATTTACCTTAAATTAAAAAAAATTAGAATGGGAGAATTGATATGATACAATTTTTATGTATGATAAAGGTTATCTCAGATCAGTTTTGGTGTGGGACCATCATAAGTTTAATAAGGCTCAAATGACTGATTCCATTGTAGTACTGTCTTCTTTTCCTTTTTTTCCCTCTATACCATTCCTTTGGGTTTTAAAAAATTACTACTGAACCAGCTGTAAAATAGAGATAATAATAAAATATACAACATAAGATGTTTGTAAGGATTAAAAAGATAATGCACATAATGTATTTAATACTTTGACTAGACAAATGTGCTATAAAAAATATAAACAGTATGTTTATACTGAGAGAAAGACACACACAAAGAGAGGGGTAGAAAGAGAAAGGACTTGTGATTCCTTTCTGTGTGATGCAAATCCTTTCTCTTAAACCAAACCGATGTCCAGGCAATAAATCTATTAAACACTAATAATTAGAGCAAGATGGTGGAACAGAAACATAATACCATAATATCCCACAGAAGCACTGATTTTGATAACTACCAATAGATGAGAGTACCTTTTGGGAGTCTGGGCATCTAGCAGAAAAGCCCCAGCACACTGTTGGAGCAAAAGGTATCCAAGGATAGATGTATTGAGGAGAATAAGAAGAACAGTTTCACTTTACTCATGTCTCCCCTTTACCCATGTCACCCCTCCCTGGGCATAGCTCAGTGCCAACAGAGGCTCCCTCAACCTGCAATTATTCCCATAAGGAAAGATAAACAAGTAGTGAGTAAGTGCCCAGTTCCCCTAGCTATATGGGGTGCTGCCCAAGACACCCATTTCTTTCTAACCCCACCTAGGATACGGAGGTAATTAGCATGACTGAGTGGTTGGAAGAGACTGGGAGCAGGAAAGGGAGGTTATAGACCCTACTAACCACTCTACAGACTCCACGAGGAAGTCCACCCATGAACTACTTGGGATGCCTTGCCTGTGGAGCCTTCTCAGCTAGCTCATGGGTATCACAAGTCCCCCATGCACCTCAAGCTCTCCCCAGGTTAGCTCCTTTAGTATACCACTATGGACAGCAAGGGCAAGTGTCTCACTCAGACAGCAAGCATGACTCTGCAGGATTGAGAGAAGGCATATGAACTTGAGCATTTCAGGGCATGGCCATAGAGAACACAAATGGGAGGTTCTCAGAACCTGTCCTGGCTTTGCGGGATGGAGAGACAGCATACAGTCTTAAGAATTCCTCCATGAGAGGGAACAAATGGTATGGAGCAGATGCATCCATGGGAAGGGTCTAAGAGCACTAGGTGAATCTAAGAGAGCTCAGAATCTCTGCCTGGGTTGACTGGTGAAGGATTAAAACTGAAGGAGATAACTGCTTCTTCAAATGACAATACAGCAATGTAAGACTTCAAAGAACATTAGAAAAAAAAAATAATATTTTCAAAGGAACAAAATAATATTCTAATAATGAGCCCACCAAAAAAATTAAGATCTATAAATTGCCTGACAAATTAGCTTCAAAATAATTGTTTTAAGGGAACAATTCCTTAAGTGAATTGAATGTGCTACAAGAAAACACAGAAAAACAACTCAATGATATCAGAAAAAAAAATACATAAGCAAAATAAGAAGTTCAATAAAGATGTAGAAATTATGAGAGAAACCAGCAGAAATTCTGGAGCTGAAGAATATATGAATAAAATGAAAATTGCAATAGAGTGTCATCAGGTGGCTAGATCAAGCAGAAATGATCTGTGAATCTGAAGATGTATCACTTGAAGATATTCAGTCAGAGATAAAAAAGAGAAAAAAGACAATGAAAACAAATGAACGAAGCCTATAGCATTTGTGAAAACAATGTCAAGAAAGCACACATTCACTGTCTGGGAGCTCCAGAAGAGGAGACAGAGAAAGGGACAGAATTCTTATTTAAAAAAATAATGGCTGAAATATTTTCAGATCTGGAGAGACATGTGAACATCTAGGTATATGAAGCTCAAGTCTCAAATAGGTTTCCCCACAGAAAACTCACTAAGACACATTAAAATAAAATTGTCAAAAATCAAAGACAAAGAGAATTTTTAAAGCACCAAGAAAAACAAGCTTATCACATACAAGAGAACCTGCATGAGACTGTCAGCCAAGAAACAGGGTTTCTCAGCAAAAACCTTGCAGGCCAGCACAGAGTAGAATGATATATTCAAAGTGCTGGAAAAAAAATTGCAAAACAAAAATACATTACCTGGCAAAGCTGTCCTTCTTAAATGGCGAGATAAAGACTTTCCCAGACAAACAAAAGCTGAGACAGTTTGCCCCCACTATACTTGCCTTACAAGAAATGGTAAAGGGAGTTCTGCATGCTGGAAGGAAAGTATGCTAATTAGTAACATGAAGACAAATAAAAGTATAAAACTCACCAGTAAAGATAAATATATAAACAAATTCATAATAATCTAATAACGTAATGGTAGTGCGTTAATTACTTATGACTCTAGTATAAAGGTTAAAAACCAAAAGTATTAAAAATAACTATAGCTATAATAACATGTTAATAGATGAACAAGATAAAATGATGTAAATTATAACAATAAAAACATAAAATTGGGTGTGAAGCAGTGTACAGTTTTTGTATGCAATCAAAGTACTATGTTTAAAATAGAATGTTATAACTACAGGATGAACTATATAAGCCAAAAGTAATCATGAAGCAAAAACTTACAGTAGATACATAAAAATAAAGAGAAATTAATCAAAGCATACCGCTATAGAAAAGCATCAATTTACAAAGGAAGATAGCAAGAGAGCTGAAAGGATCAAAGGATCTACAAAATGGCCAGAAAATAATTGTCAAAAGGGCATTAGTAAGCCTTTCCCTATTAATAATGTCTTTAAAGGTAACTGAATTAAAATTTCCAATCAAAAGACACATAGAGTGGCTGAATGGATTAAAACAAGATGCAATTAATACTACTGGCAAGAAACTCACTTCAGCTTTAAGGACACTCGTAGACTGAAAGTGCAGGGATGGAAAAAGATATTCCATGAAAGCTGAAACCAAAAAGAGCAAGAGTAGCTATATTTCTATCAGACAAAACAGACTTTTAAGTAAAAACTGTAGAAAAGAAACAATGAAGGTAATTATATAATGATAAAGTAGTCACTTCATCAAGAGGACATAACAATTGCAAATATATATGCACCCACTATTAAGGCACCTAAATATGTTAAGCAAATATTAACAATACTAAATGCAGAAGTAGAGAGCAATGCAATAATAGTAGGGAACTTCAATACCCAACTCACAATAACAAATAGATCATCCAGACAGAAAATCAATAAGAAAGCTTTGGACTTTAATTACATTTTAGAACAAATGAACCTAGCAGACATACAAGGGACTCCATCCAAAGACAACTGAATGCACGTTCTTCTCAAGCATGCACAAAGCATTCTCCTGAATAGATCATATGTTAATCCACAAAACAAGTCTTAACAAGTTTTAAAAGATTGTAATCATATTAAGCATATTTTTCAACCACCGTTGTATAAAACTAGAGATCAATAACAGGACATATACTGGAAAATTTACAAATATATGAAAATTAAACAACATTTGTGAAAAACCAATGCGTCAAAAAATTAAAAGATAAATAAAAAAATGTTGAGACAAAAGAAAATGGAAACACAACATACGAAAATGTATGGGATGCAGCAAAATCATTTCTAAGTGAAAAATTTAGAGTGTTAAATGTCTACATGATAAACAAAGAGACATCTCAAATAAACAGCCCAACTTTGATTTCAATGAACTAGAAAAATAACAAACTAAGCCCAAATTTAGCAAAAGGAAGGAGATAATAAAGATCAGAGAATAAATAAATAAAATAGAGACCAGAAAAACAATAGAAAAGAACAACAAAACTAATTATTATTTTTTTGAAAAGATAAATAAAATTGACAGACCTTTTACTACACTCTGAAAAAACAGACAGAATTAAATAAGTACAATCAGAAATAAGAGGAGAAATTAGAACTGACACCACAGAAATAAAGAGATCACAAGAGGCTACTATAAACAATTATATGTCAAAAATTAGACTGGCTAGAATAGAAAAACTCCTAGAAACAAACAACCTACAGAGACTGAATCATGATGAAACAGAAAATCTGAATAAATGAATAACAATCCTTAATTTAAAACCTCCCTTCAAAGAAAACCTCATGACCTAATGGCTTCACTGGTGAATTATACCAAATATTTCAAGAAGAATTAATAGCTATTATGTTCAAACTATTTCAAAAAAATTAAAGAGGATGATACATGTCCAAACCCATTTTACTAGGCTGGCATTACCCTTGAAGTAAAGCAAGAGAAGGACCCCATAAAGACAGAAAATTACAGGTCAGTATCTCTGATAAACATAGATGTAAAAATCTTCAACAAAATACTAGTGAACCAAATTTAACAGCACATTGAATGGATCACAAACTATGATCAAGTGGTATTTGTCATTGAGGTGCAAGCCAGACACAGAAAAACATATACTGTAGCACCTCATTTAATACACATGGAATCTAGAAAAGTTAAACTCATAGAAACAGAGCATAGAAGGATCATTACCAGGAGTATAGGGGTGGGGAAAATGAGTAGATTTTGATCAAAGGGAACAAACTTGTAAGTATAAGATGAATAATTTCTGGAGACTTTATGTACATATGTTGACTATAGTTAAGAATATATTGGATATATGAAATTTGCTGAGAGTGTAGATTTTTTATATGCTTACAACACACACAATAAAATATAACTGTGAGTTGATATGTATGTTAATTAGCTTGATTGTGGTCATCATTTCACTATGCATATATGTATATATATCTGAAAATATCACATTGTGCACCTTAAATATATAAACTTCTTACTAGTTAATTATACCTCAGTAAAGGTGGGGTAGGGAGGAAATCTCTAATGTTTAACTTGTGTAGAGGATAAAAAACTAGCCGATACATTTTGGTCTGAACAATTTGCCCATCTTTGTTCTCTCATGACCTCCAGATGGTTACCTTACTATTGAGTGGATGCAGAACCAAGATAAATGACCTTTCGTGTCTAGTCTTTGCCTTAATGCCTAACCCAGTCTAAAGGGTGCTGCCCTAAAATGACAGTTTTGATTACACTGTAACATGGGGTCAATTGTCATTTTTGCAAACGACTTGAGTAAATTTTTGGCTTGATGTTTAAATGATAGTTCCAACACAGGTGATTCTCCTCCAAAACCATAATGATTATGAGTCTGCTGAATGAATGGATACCTATACTTTTGTGAGCATAGAATAGTATTTTTAAACTCTTTTTATACTGTTACTACTATTTCTTAAAACCTATACTTACTCTAGATTTACTGTGAATTATTTTCATTGTGTCTTGGGATTGATGTTTAATTTCTTTGCTTTTCTTCACACTTTAGTTGTAATTGTTATACATTTAGAACATTTAACTCTGATTTTTATACTATTCAGTAAAAGTAGTAAAACCTCCCAAACTTGAGCCCTGTTTTCTTCTTACCTATTAGCTAGGAATAAGTATCCAATCAGAATTGGATAAAAGTTTGTACCCCTCATTTAATTAATTCCATTAATTAATGGCAACAGTGACTTTAGACACAAAGATCAAACTAGCAGAGATAAATATATAATATTAATATATAATAATATATTAATATGTAAATATAATACATATATAATTATATATATGGTAGTTAGCTTGACTGTGAACCTTGATGAGGAATGTGGTATGATTTGTTGGTTTTATGTCTTAATGGCTATGTGTTATGGCTGGCTGAGTCATTTTCTTTTAAATTATGTATTTCTGCATTCCTTTATACTTCCAGAGGTCTTCTAAGTTCTAAACACAGAAAAATGCTACAGAGCCCTGGTACTGCTTTCCACATATTTCCTTATGATGTGTGAACGGTGCTGTTATTTTTGAAGCATATGTTACAGAGTAAGTTTTTGGTAGCTGTAAGTCTAATTATTTATTCCTTCTGAATACTTAAATATTGAAATAGGCCACTTTAAAAAAAAAAATGGGTAGGTATGGTGGCTCATGCCTGTGATCCCACTACTTTGGGAGGCCAAAATGGGAGGATCACTGGGAGAACTGTTGAACCTAGGATATCAAAACCAGCCTGGGCAACTTAGTGAGACCTCATCTCGACAAAAATAATAAATAAAATAAAGCCAGCTGTGGTGGTGTGCACCTGAAGTCTCACCTACTGAGGAGGACAAAGGTGAGAGAATCACTTGAGCTTGAGCGCTGGAGGCTGCAGTGAGACGTGATTGTGCCATTGCACTCCAGCCTGGGTGATAGAATGAGACCCTGTCCAAAAATAAATAAATAAAGCCAATACTTGCTACTAAAAATATATCCATTATTCATTCATAACACTTTGACTATGATGAGAACACTTGTGTCTTAAGCGACAGTACGTTCTTCAATATTGTATTGACCCACCTGAATAGGATATTTCAAAGAACAGTATTAAAATGGAAAATCTTAAGTCTAATTGATAATAATAAGTATATTATATTGTGAACTTCCCACTTTTTCACAGTGTTCTGATTTATTTTATGCCATAAGACCGTATTTTTATCTAACTGAAACATTTGCCGCACTTTTCATGCTGGAGGGTTTTAAGTGATGGACAGGTATTTGCTAAATCTGATTTAGTCAATTATTTGTTACTTCAAATTGGCAATTTATTAGTCTTTGTTTTATGGAGTAATTAAATTTATTTACTGGAAAAACTTAATACAAATAGTATATGTGTCCATTAGTATCAAGTTTATATTTCTATTGTCAACTGGAATATTTTTGTTTCGTATAACAATCTGGAAAACAGGTTGATAAATTTCATGAGCTTCGGTCAGCATTAGGTGGCTCTCACAATATAGATATGATCAGAGAGGAGTATCTGAAATCCACTAGTTTATGTTAATGAACATTCTTATACTGGCAGCCAGGCGGACAGCTTCTATTGGAATTATCTTTTGTGAATCATCCACATTAAGGGGTAAGGTCTTACTTAAGTGAATAATTATCCTTCATTCCAGAACTACAATGTCAACCATAATGAGTAGATTTGTTAATACCTTTTTTCAGGTAGCTCCAGTCTTCATCTGTAGCCATTAATTTTCTAACAGCCAATAATTATTTTAACTGGTCCCCAATGCTGAAATGCACAGATGGTTTTCTTCCTGTGTGGTGCAGAGAACACTTCTAAATTTCTGAGAGGTTTCTGTCACTTCCCAAAGAATTTCCTGACAGCAGTGACATTTGGTCTAATCATTTATTCCCTCATTCATGACTTCCCCGCAGTGGTTCTCCTAGTCAGGAAAGCTTCTGTTGTTTTAGAATCACAGCTACAAACATCTGCTGCCAATATTTTGCTTAAAGTGTCAGAACTTCTCTTAAAAAAGGAGACCCCCTTCTTACAAGCTTTTAGTTATTTTCCTTAAAATAACGTTAAACTCTTATGAAGTTTCATAGAGGAAGACCTCCAAAATTATTAATAAGGAAACTTTTAAAGGTAGAACTGGAATTTGATGATCATCAATATAGTCCTCAGGGAAAAAAGAAAAAAAAATAATAAAATAATAATTGGATTAATATTGAAATGTTTGTAAAAATGTTACCTAAAAAATAATAAAAACAAACTCATTTTTACTTTATAAATGAGTCAATTATAATAAAAAATACTCAGAATAAATACACCAAAATAATAGTCATTAGTCTCAGCAGTAGAGATACAGATTTCTTCTTTGTATTCTATACTTTGCAAATATTATAAAAATAATTATTAGAAAAAAATTGTTTGGAATGTTAAAACAATGGACATAAACAGTAAACACAAAAATAGCAAAAAATAATATCTTCAAAGACTTTCAATATATGATCTTATTGTAATAATTTTATCTGTAGTATATTTATCACTATTCAATATACTTGGAAGATTATGCAGGAATACTTCTTACTTCTTTATAGCTTCCATTTGTCTGAGGGTTTTTTTCCTTATTTATATCCTTCTCCCTTTCTCTTTCTCCTGTATATCTGCTATATCTACACTTGTAATATCAAACTGTGAGGGAAAGAAGATTAGATTGGAGATCGGCATATTGTCTGAGGTCAGCGTTTTAAATTTTTATTTTCAGGTCTCCCTTACACTCTTACAATTATCAAGAACTCCAAAAAATATTTGTTTATGTTGGTTATACATACCAACATTTGCCATATTATAAATATAAAATGACAATTGAAAAATTACATTAAACATTTGCTTAAAATATAGTAAAAGCATTGAATATCAATTAAAACAACATTTTATTAAAAACAACCATATTTTCTAAACAAATGAAAGTATTTGTGAGAAGGATGGGCTTATTTTACATTTTTGAAGATTTCTTTAATGTTTGATATACTAGAATGCAGCTAAGTTTTCTTATCTCCTTCTGCATTTTCCATATCACCTATTATGTAGACTCTAAAAGAACTCCATTCTACCTGTTATGAGGATTTCTAAAAGAGTGAAGGAAGACTCATAACATCTTAGTATTTTTATGGAACAATTTTGACCTTGTGAACCTTTTGAAATAGTCTCAGATATAACTAAAAGTCCTCAGACCACACTTTGAGAACTGCTGGCCTGTGATAGACACATTTTATTTTTGTACCTAGATAGTATTCTATTTTAATGAATGTACTATATTTATATAAACTGTTCTGCAAATGAATGTTTATATTGCTTTGAGGTTTTTTTCTGTTACAATGTTGCAGTGAATGTCCTTATAAAAATTTATTTGCTCCCATGCATGGATTTATGTATATGATAGACAGTTCGGTTCAGGATTAAAAGTTATGCACATTTGAAAGTATGATGTATTGACCTCCTAAGAAAAAGATTCTGTAAATGTTTAATTTCACCAAAACAATACAAACTCTTGTTTCCTAGCTCTTAAAAATACTAGGAAAGTATAAATTAATAGGCTCTGCCAATCTAAAAGTTAAGACAGTGTCATCATTTGGTTATATAATTTTTCTCTTTACCAGTGAGTTTGATCATTTTTCACGCACGTATTGTTCAATTATATATCTTTCCTCATTTACTTATGGTTCTAGTTTTTTTGATTATTTTTCTCTTGGGTTGTGTGTTTTTACATATTGGCTTGTTAACATTCTGTATATTAACCGAATTAGCTCTTGATTTGTTGTGTGCTCACAAATATTTTTTCTTAATCAGTACATTTACTATTTTCAATAGTCCATTCTCAGTGTATGTCAGTAACGCACACATTTCCTAGACTATGCCTCTCTTCTGTGTTTTTTATTATTTGAGAAATAGTAAAATTAGAGGAACTGAGTATACAAAACTATTTTAAAACTTGTCATTGAAGTTGGTTCAGAATACGATTTGTTTCCCAGTATTAGCTCTGGACATCCAGATGTAGACAAGTTATAAGCTTTTGACTACATGACTAGTGTATCTCACTTAGATTCAGCTTTGTAGAGTGTGCCTACCATGTACTGGACTTTATTCGATGTAATTTAATAGCTCAGTACCTATTTGCTGAATGAATGAATAACAACAATTAGTAGTGACGTTAATGAAACACTCCTATTCTCCACCTCTGTTTACTGGAAATAATGTTTTTAGATATAATGATCTTTTGAGACTATTCTGTGGTTTCAAAAAGCTCATCAGGAAGTGATGTTTTCTATAATGGGAGTAATCTATGAAAGTAGATGAATTCTAAAATTATAATAATTCCTGAAATTGTCCTGAGGCAAAATTTGTTCTACTTTCCTAAGTGTTTCCATTTTCTTGTTAGGAGGAAGAGACACAATCTGAAAACCAAGTCTAATTTTCCCGTAGGCGTAAAAGAGAAGACCTTAGTAATTACCTGTCTTTTTCATCCAAGCACTTAGGGTCTTCTTTTCTTATTTTTGCTAATGATTGCAAAAAATGAAGATCTCCAGAAGGAGAAAATGTTCTCCCTTTAGAATAGCTGTTCTTAGACTTGAGTTACACTTTTAACCATCTACCAAATTTTTGCAATATTTTATATCTTGGCACAGTAAAATGATGTTCTGAGGTGAAAACATTTTTGAGCTTACTATTCTAAAGTTGCTGTTTTCAGTGCACCATTCACATGATTGTCATGATTAATTGCACCCTGAGACCAAATCTGTTTTAAAAAATGTTTTTCTTGCATTTTGGATAAACTGAATAAACAAAGAAAGCTACTTTAAAAACTTGTCATTGAAGTTTTCTTTAGGATATAATTTATTTATCAGTATTAATTCTGATCATCCAGATAGAGACAGCCCATAGACATTTGAATATGTGGCCAGTGTAACTAATTTGAGCCCATCTTTTAGAGTATTTCTACCACATACAAGACCTTATATGATATGATTTAATGGCTCAATAAATATTTATTGGATGAATAACAGTAATTACTATTATCTACAACAATACTTGCAAGCCTTTTATCTTTTAATCAGATAAATTGTAGGTTTATTTAAAACTTAATTCTCACCTTGAGTATGCAAAATACAAGCTCCACAAAATGTCCTTTCACTATGTAGTTTACAAATATACAAAATAGACCTTTGCTTAAATTTATATTACATATTTATTAAGGCAAAGAACTACATATATAAAAAAAAATTTGTTCTGCTTCAGGTGTACTTGGGAATAAACCGTTGTACAAATTATTGCACATCTGAAACCACAGTGCATAACAGAGTGTCTGCATAAAAATGCTAAAGAAGTAAGCCAGGTGTATTACCTGACTTAGGTCATAAATGTAGATCAGAAGACAAATATAGATTTTCCTTGTCAAAGTATGCAGCAGTTTGAAATCTTCGGCTTCCTCATTTCGTACCTTTAGAACCAAGACTCACGAAGCCCCATCGTTTAGGCTATTTAAACATGTTTTCTGTACCTGGATTTCTTCCTCTTCTTCTAATATCGTAACAATGGCTTTTAGAAGGTAAGGAGAATACAAGGTGATCTTTTATGCTTATATTGCATCAATACACCACAATTCAAAGGAATTCTAGTCTTCCTTCCCCCAACTCATGGATATAATTTATACCCTGAGATCCACAACTTCCAGTCACTCCCTTGGCATTTTGTAGGTCCAGGAATATTCAAGTCAGATTTAAACTTAGAACACTTAAAAAGTGTTATTCTTTGTTCATATGAAGAAGTTAGGATGTTGTTGGCTCTGCTGCACACAGTTATTCAGAATCTTGTGAAAAGGAGACTTTACCATCTATAGAAAATGTAGCCTCCAAGGACATGATGGCAGGAGATCAGAGATGAAAGGAGAACACCAGCCTTGGAGGCATAGCTCAGAAGTAACACTTGTCACATTTGGTAGTTTACAGGCCATGGAAGCTTATGTTTATAAGGAAAAACTGGGAACACAGATATCGGTAAGCACAGCCCTTCTTGCGACTTCTAAAAAGCTTAGCAAGATGCCTAGCACATAGAATACCTCAATAAATGTTGTCGTCTTTGTTACCATTGCTAGGATTATTTTAGAGGGAGTATAAGTTTATAGTTAAGAAGCTGCCACTAAGTCTATGACTTTAGGTGAACTTTCAAAATTCTCTGAACTTTCATCGTAAAAATAGGTCTCCCCTTATCAGATTGTTATAGTGACCAAATGAAATAAAGTGCTGCCGTTTCGTATGCCCCCTAAAAACATGGTTGTTTCATGCTACCATGCATTTTTATTCATTTTATCTACCAGTTGGTTAAACCCAATTAAATGCCTACATATGTGTGTTTTTATTATAACACTGTTGAGATTTCCTGATTCATATTAACATGTATAAACTAATAAAATATTGATTTTTCTATTTGTGGCAAATATATTCCAATTATTAATCATTCATTTGATAGGTATTTCTTAGGTGTCTACCATTTTCTAGAGGTTACAGATAAACAATGGACAAAATACATGAGGTTTTACTCTCACGATATTTGAATTCTGGAGCAGTAAAGAGGGAATGAGGCAAAAATCAAGAAAATATACTTTGTATATTTGAAATAAACTTTGTAAATTCAGATTGTAAGAATTCCTATGAATATATTTTTTAAAAGGAGGATTTGGTTAAGACTGGCTGGTTAAGACTTAGATCTTTATGGTCAGAAATGCCTCTTCTGAAGAAGCGATGTTTCAGCTGAGATATAAATGATATAATGATATTTGAGAGGAAAGTGTTCCTTTCTGGCAGGGGGAATTCCAAGTGCAAAGGCTCCAAAGCTAGAGCACTTTAACTAGTTCAAATGTAATTAAAGCAAAAGTGAGCAACAGGCAGAGTTGTTAGAAATGAGAGTGTAAAGATAAGAAGTGACCTTTTTGTCTATGAAAAAAAGTTTGACTTTTTTTTTCAATATTTGATGTGGAACTATTGAAGGTTTTCAAACAGGAGAGGAATGTGATCTGATTTTTGCTTTGAAAGATCATTCTGACTATGTATGGAAGAATGATCTTCATAAAGAATAGCCCCTTTATAAAAGGGATTATTGCAGAATTCTGAAAAGAGATGGTCGTAATTTTGAATGAATTATATGGGGGGTGGAGATAGACAGAAGTGGAAGATTTGGGATGTATTTTGAAGGTAAAATTCGTGTATTTTGAAGAAGTTAGGTAAGAGTTTAGAGCTGAAGGAAGACTAGATTTCAGGCTTGAGCTACTGAGTGGATGCTACTGAGATGAAGGCTGGGAAAAGCATGGGCTGTTTATGGAATATCAAAAGTCATATTTTGTTATTTCCAGATACCTCTTAAACATTTAACCGACTGTGAGTCATATGCAAATCTTTTGGCCTTTCAAATAATATAATAATTTTAGTTTAGATTAAATCTATTTTTGAATGACTGTTTATTATGAATGCTATTCAGTAATATGCTGAATCAATATATTTTCTCTTAGGTACTATGTTACAAGAAAGTTTAAAGCTTCTTAATTTAGAAGCTCATAAATACACTCTAAAAAAAAACATGTGAAAGAATTTACAAAGATAAGCTTATAAATCCAGGAAGATATATTTTACCTCAGAGTCAAAAACAAAACAGAAAAATTTCATTGATAGTTCATCCAAGGCTCAAATGAATTGATTAGCCAAGAACAAACAGTAGTTTTTACTAATAATAGGTTTGGATAGCTTCCTTGTTTTAAAAAGAACTGTGTTGTGGGTTTTTTCTTCTTCCCCTAGTGAAATAAAATATTAGAGTGGAATTTTTAGTTAATTAAATAGTTTTTTGCATTCTAACACATCCATGCCCATCTGATGTAGTACCCAGGAAGAAGTCACAGATGCAAGGGGCACACAATAACAAGATAATGTAGAGTAAATACATTTGTCATTTTCACAGAAGCTATTTACATGACATAGCCTTGGGAAAGCCTACTCGGGAGACATCAATGGATGAAGCTTTTTCGAATGATGAATTAAATGTGCCTTTTTTTTTCAGTAATGTCCAGTAAAATAGTTTATATTGAGCAAGAGGTCTTCTTTCCTGATCTAAGACATAATGTGATACAAGAGGTACATTGTGTGGATACTTAATACGATGCACATTTGTTTATGTGTAACTTCTGCAAGGAGATATTAACTCCCAAGTTCCAGAATCTTTCTTTGTGCTTACTAGTTATGACTTTGTAACCCGGGGTCAGAGTTCCAATTTCAGCACACAAAGCTCTCGCCTTTGGCAGCTAAAGGCCTGTTATTATGGGCAAAGATTAAAATTACCCTAGGCCAAGATCTATAATTTTCTCTATTAAGTCTTGGGTCAGTGCCATAATGCAAGTAAAGTGAGGTATCAGTAACTTGTTTGAAATTATTTTTCTCATGAAGCAGCCAGACTAGTCATTCTGTTAAATCCAGTAAATGGGATAAGGGATAAATCAGGGCTGCTCTAGGTTTGTGTTTTAAATGAAACGTCGTGAACCTACACAAGGGAATGTGGTCTTTCCCCTTCATATTTTGTGGAGTGCTGGGACACACATTCTCAATATAGAATAGAGCCAACACTTTGTTCACTTTTTTTCTAGATATGCCCCTAAGTTTCTGAATGAAGGAATTAATTGTATTATTTCTCAGTTGCTGTTGGCCATATAAAGAGAGAGGGTGGAAGCGCTCATAGAAGTTCTTCCCTTCAAAGGCAGCCTATGTGAGGTCTCACATAGCAGTCAGCCAGTACACCTGGACAGTTGAGCATAGATGCATTTACAGGATTTTTCTCCAATCTGCCATGAGTCATTTTCCTTCCTTTGCCTGTGCTGTATCCCATTTAGCTACCACATGCTCCCTTACTCCATTATGATTCATATTTAGCATCAATCCAAAGGTGTCTATTTGGTCTTTTCTTTCACTTGAAGCTTATGTATATAGTTATGATATGCTTTACATTTTGTCCAGGGATAACTATAGTTTTGAGAGCAACTATAAAACTTGAGGAATCCAACAAAAAAGTCCAGAGGGTTAAACAGTAATCTAAGACTTAACTTTTTAAATCTTCACGTATCTATGAATTGCTTTAAAATGCTTCAGCCAAAAAGGGCAGAGATGCTTGATCAAACAATACGGACACATCATGAAAACATATGGAAAATGCATGGTGGGAATATGGAAACTTGTTATACTATTTCCTCTGCTTCTGTGTGTTTGAAAATTTCCATATAGAGAAATTATTTAAAAAATATACATAGATATAAGCAACCATTTGGGGATGATTGAGCAGGTTTTTTGTTTTCCTTTTAAACTTTAAAGAGGCTTTTTTTTTGTTATTCGTAAGTTAGGCTCAAAAGCATATGGGGACAAATTAAAACCTACGTAGAGAGAAAAAGAACACAATGCTACCATTTTGGGACATTGTTCAATTTCATGTTGTAAGTGCTAGAGTTTGCTCCTTGAAGTGCAATTGGAATCATTTTCTAGATAATTTTCTAGACCTTTTGTAAAATCACAAAAGATATTTTTGCATTTATTAATATATTTGCAACCCCTTAGAGACTTTGATTTTTTAAATAATGCTATTAAAATAATATCAGATATACACACGAGTCTATTCCATTTTTTAATATTGTCTTTCACACACACTTATGCACATACAAATATACCACTCGACTCCCTCCCAAAGGAATGTGTGTGTGTGTGTGTGTGTGTGTGTGTGTGTGTATGTGTGTGTATTTCACATTTAAAAGCAGACCAAGGCCAGGCCTGGTGGCTCACACCTGTAATCCCAGCACTTTGGGAGGCTGAGGCAGGTGGATCATGAGGTCAGAAGTTCAAGGCCAGCGTGGCTAAGATGGTGAAACCTTGCCTCTGCTAAAAATATAAAAATTAGCTGGCCGCAATGGCAGGCACCTTTATTCCCAGCTACTCGGGAGGCTGAGGCAGGAGATTCACTTGAACCCAGGGGGTGGAGGTTGCTGTGAGCCAAGATTGCACCACTGCACTCCAGCCTAGGTGACAGAGTGAGACTCTGTCTAAAAAGAAAAAAAATAAAAGCCAGCTAAAGGATTGTTTTGGTCAACTGTAGTATTTGGGTTAATCAGGTAATGCTGCACATTCACTTTCAAATTTATATTTTTATATAATAACTTGTTTGATATAGTTATCAAACAAATGGGGAAGGTCCCATAATGTTAAAAGAACAAAATCAACAAATATCAATGAAGAATTTGAATTTATAGAAAGATTTTAACGGCAAGAAGCATTCTACAATGCATTTCCATTTTGATGGCCATTTTAATAACAATGCTGAATGAGAATGTATCTCACCTATGTAGCATAAAATTTCCTTGATTCCATTTCATTTAAGGATTTAGAAGCATCAGCTCAGACACTGTAGGAACAATCAATAAACACACCAATAATGTCAGAATGAAGGTTCCTTTGTGTTTGATATTGTCCTAGATGCTTTAATGCGTTCATGTTCATTCCACAAAACTGTTTTGTGGACTAAACAGGTGGTTTATGAATGCCTGAATATTTGCAGCCTTATTTCTCCCTTGCTTTACAAAGAATATTCTATGCCTACCTTCATTTTGCAGTTCTGGTAAGAATACAAGGTAGGCAGAGGTGCAGATTTGCGAGAAACTGGGACAGACTGGCAACCTTCCCTTTTAGAAAGCTGCTAGCAAGAGGTTAGACCGGATCCTAGAGGACAAGGCATGAGGGTACAAGGACAAGTTTCTGCGAAGAATGACAAGTAATCCTGGGGAAGAGGGGATATGCAGAAAAAGTGAAAAAGACATAGAGAAAAGAGTTTATTAATGGGATATTCTTGCTGTTCGGTTAGTTTCTTTAAGCTACTGGGGTAGACTGAATAACTTTTTAATGCTTGTTTCTCTTCACACTTGACTCCATGATGAGACTGGACCGTGAAGGAGGACATCTTTACTGAGATTACATAACATTCAATATACTCAATCGACTTCGTTAATATTCACTGCGGTTACAAGAATGAATGCCCCCGAAGGAATCTCTTTATTTTCCTGCTGCCATCTTTTCTTCCCCTGAGATTCTGATATTTTTTGAAATTACATTTTTTTGTAGTCTTCTGGGCTCCTCTGAATATAATTGAAGGAAATTTCTATCCTGTTCTCCATTTTCACTAGGAAGTTGGGAGCCACATGTGTAAGGATGATGTTTATTGATTCTTAGAAGGAAGGATCTTAGATAATGTCTTCCCCGACATCCTCTTTTAAATATGAAAATACATAGGGATTTGCTATTTTACAAATAAAACCCAGATCTTTAGGTTTGGTAATTGGAAGTACCTCTGTTTGATGAGGAACAGCTAGACCATGAAATCTGATTCTCATCCCTTGAGTCGCACCTTTCTCCTCAGGCATCCTGCTAGCCTCTAGAGGTTCTTGTCGCTCTAGCATGAAAGGGATTAAGAAAGGATCTCTAGCAGTGCAACTGATCTCCTCTCCCACCACCTTCCCCCTTTTCCATTCATTGCCATTTTTTCCAAAGAGCTGAGTACACACTAACCTCAAGACATTTCGTACTTCTAACCCTTTGCCTACAACACTTTTCTTCCTTATATTTGCAAAGATTGCCGCCACCTTTCTTTTAGAACTTCACTGAGATCTTTCCAGATTACTGGATCTGAGGTATTACTTGCTCTTCTGTCACTCTCTGCTCCTTACATCACCTTGTCTATTTCTTCTAGCACTTCACAATTGAAGTTTTATTTATACGCCTATTTGTCTTTTGTCTGTCCCTCTTTAGCAAAGTATAGTTTCCATGACAGCAACATTCCTTCATCTAGTTCTATGGGATTTAGAATAATGCCTGGCACATAGTAAGTGCTCAATAAATAGTTGTGAATGAATAAATGTTCTTCTGTTACTGTTGAGAATGGGCTACAATCACTGAAGATTGTCGTAAGTAAGGAAGAGGGGATCGTTTGATTCAGGAAGCAGTATGGAATGAACTATGGATTATCAAGACCTGGGATTATATACCGGTTCTGACACTTATTAGCTGGGTATACTTAATTTACCTAAATTCTCTGATCTTTAGGTTTTTTTTCCATCTCAAAATGATTTTCAACTCAAAAACACATAGTTCTGTGGAATAAACATGAACACATTAAAGCATCTAGCACACTATCAAACACAAAGGAAGCTTCATTTAAAAATTGATAACTGTGTAATTTGCCTTTAAAAAGTTAATCTGGTTCTTAGAATTTAAGATTCATATCAGATCTTAAATTGCAATTTTACTTTCTATTTTTATATATACCAAGCAGGGCCACATTCTGGTAAATCTGTTTTCATATTTTGAAAAAGGCAGGGCATTCTCCCTCCTGAGCACATAAAGCCAGTTTCCTCAGAATTAAATTCTCCCGTGAGGAATAGAACTAGAAAAAACTATTTTAAGATGCATGTGGAACTAATAAAAAAAAAACCTGAATATTCAAGGCAATCCTAAGCAAAAAGAACAAAGTGGAGGAATCACACTACCTGACTTGAAACTATATTACGTAGCTACAGTAACCAAAACAGCATGGTACTGATACAAAAACAGACACATAGGCCCATGGGACAGAATAGAGAGTCCATAAATAAGGCCGCACCCCTACAGCTATCTAATCTTCAGCAAAGCTGACAAAAACAAGCAAGGGGAAAAGGACTCCCTATTAAATAGAGAATGCTTTGATAACTAGCTTAGCCATATGCTGAAAATTGAAACTGAACCTCTCCCTTACACCATATACAAAAATTAACTCAAGATGGATTAAAGACTTAAATGTAAAACCTTGAAGACAACCTAAGAAATACCATTCTGGACATAGGAATGGGGAAATATTTCATGATGAAGATGGTAAAAGCAATTGCAACAAAAGCAAAAGTTGACAAATGAGATCTAATTTAAAATTAAGAGCTTCTGCACAGCAAAAGAGAATATCAACAGAGTAAACAGACAACCTGCAGAATAGAAGAAAATATTTACAGACTATGCATCTGACAAAGGTCTGGTATTGAGCATCTACGAGGAACTTAAACACATCTACAAGAATAAAACAAACAACCACATTAACAAGTGGGCAAAGGACATGAACAGACACTTTTCAAAAGAAGACATACATGTAGCCAACAAACATATGAAAAAAGCTTAGTGTCACTGGTTATTAGAGAAATGCAAATTAAAACCACAATGAGATATTATCTCATACCAGCCAGAATGGCTATTACTAAAAAGTCAAAATATAACAGATGCTGGTGAGGTTGCAGAGAACAGGGAACACTTATAAAAAACCGTTGGTGGGAGTGTAAGTTAGTTCAACCATTGTGGGAAACAGTGTGGCAATTCCTCAAAGACCTAGGAATAGAAATACCATTCAACCCAGCAATCCCGTCCATAGGTATATACCCAAAGGAATGCAAATCGTTTTATTATGAAGAAACATGCATGCATATATTCATTGCAGCACTGTTCACAATAGCAAAGACATGGAGTCACTCTAAATACCCATCAATGACAGATTGGATAAAGAAAATGTAGTACATATACACCACGGAATACTATGCAGCCATAGAAAAGAATAAGGTCATGTCCTTTTCAGGAACATGGATGGAGCTGGAGGTTATTATCCTTAGCAAACTCATGCAGGAACAGAAAATCAAATACCACATGTTCTCACTTATAAGTGGGAGCTAAATGATGAGAACACATGGACACATAAAGAGGAACAACAGACACTGGGGCCTCTCAAGGAGTGGAGCGGAGGAGGAAGGAGAGGATGAGGAAAAATGACTAATGGGTACTAAGCTTAATACCTGGGTGATGAAATAATCTGCACAACCAACCCCCATGACACAAGTTTACCTATGCAACAAACCTGCACATGTACCCCTGAATTTAAAATGAAAAATTAATAAAGCTTAAAATTGGTAACTATGTAATTTTCCTTTAAGAAGTTCATCGGCTTCTTAGAAATTATAATTTATATCATATCTTAAGTTGCAATTTACTTTCTAACTATTTGTATATAACAAACAGGGGCACATTCTGGCACATCTGTTCTCATATTTTAAAAAAAAAGAAAGGGGTTCTCCCTCCTGACTACATAAAGTCAGTTTCTTCAGAATCAAGTTCTCATGTGAGGAACCGGGTAATTAATTCTAGATTTGAGACACCTTCAGGAGACCTTCTCTCTGCTCTGCTAAAGGTCTCAGAATATGTCCAGTACTAATCAGGAACAGTTCGCCAACTCTAGTTGGAAAATTGTTTCATTTCATGGTCCTAGAGAAAGGAAGGTAGATGTATACTGGATTGTTAGCTAACTTTCTTTGAGATAATCCAAAATGGAAAAGGTGAAGAATGGTTTTACTTTGCCCTTTTTATTATCTGGCAAATTTGATAGTATCTCTCTTGGGCTTTGTCTACAAGAGCGAAACAAATCAGAGAGCAGCTTTATAGTAATGTAGCATATTTAGGTCATTTCACAAAGTCAGCCCTGGTAGAACAGATCATAATCCGTATAAAAACAAAGCTCCCCTTCTTACCACTTTAAGTTTTATAGTTTAAAATAGAGCCTTTGAACTTACATCAATTCTAAAATGCATCACTGTGAAGCCTGCAAAGGATAGGTCTACTTTCAATTAACTGTACTATTTCTATGCTAGTAATAAAATGAGAGGCATGGCTCCAGGAAAATGGCCCTAAAAATAATAATTTTTTGTATGTGCCTCAATAATATTAATAATATCTAAAATTTGTTTTGTGTGTTTCCATGGTTCATAAAAGTTATTCCCCTGCTTACCTTACATAATGCTACAAGTTACTCCCAATCTTTTATTCATTCAACAAATATTTTCTACATGCTGCTGTATGCCAGATTTAGGGTTAAGTGTTCAGTCTAAGGTCATATAATTCTGTGAGTTAAAAGAAATTTTAAGTTGGTAGTCCACTTTTACAATGAGTAACTGGTAAAACTGAGGTGTGAAAATTAATCCATTATCAGCAAGAGGATCATATATATCAAATCCTCGACGATTCTTAATTTATGAGAAGTGTCTCAAATATGACTTTTTCCTTTAAGGAAAGCTTTTACAGATTCCTAGAGGGTTAAATGTGACTGCTTCTACATGTTTTATATCTAATCATTATATGCCAAAATAAACACTATGTTCAGTACAAAATATTTACTTCTTTATGATTTTTTAAGTTAAAAAAATGAATATACTGCCAAGCTGCAATTACTATATTTAGAATATATACAACATGTGACTAGCCAAATTTGCAATGATCTTTTGGAAAATAGGCCAGCGCGGTGGCTCATGCCTGTAATCCCAGCACTTTGGGAGGCCGAGGTGGGCGAATCACGAGGTCAAGAGATCGAGACCGTCCTAGCCAACATAGTAAAACCCTGTCTCTACTAAAAATACAAAAATTAGCTGGGCGTGGTGGCATGTGCCTGTAGTCCCAGCTACTCGGCAGGCTGAGGCAGGAGAATTGCTTGAACCCAGGAGGCTGAGGTTGCGCTGAGCCAAGATCGCGCCATTGCACTCCAGCCTGGGTAATAAGAGCGAAACTCCGTCAAAAAAAAAAAAAAGAAAGAAAGAAAGAGAGAAAGAAAGAGAGAGAGAGAAAGAAAGAAAGAAGAAAGAAAGAAAGAGAAGAAAGAAAGAAAGAGAAAGAAAGAAAGAAAGAAAGGAAAGAAAGAGAGAGAGAAAGAAGGAAGGAAGTAAGGAAGGAAGGAAGGAGGAAAGGAAGGAAGAAAGAAAGGAAGAAAGAAAGAAAGGAAAGAAGGAAGGAAGGAAGGAAGGAAGGAAGGAAGGAAGAAAAGAAATTAAAAAAATAGGGGAAAGATTTCCAGGGCCTATTTTAGTTAAGAAAGTCTTCCTGAGAGACTTTTTTTTTTCTTTTTTTGAGATGGAGTCTCTCTCTGTCGCCCTGCAGTGAAGTGGCATGATTTTGGCTCACTGCAACCTCCGCCTCCCAAGTTCAAGCAATTTTGTTCCTCAGCCTCCCGAATAGCTGGAATTACAGGTGCCTGCCACCATGCCTGGCTAATTTTTGTATTTTTAGTACAGACAGGGTTTCACCATCTTGGCCAGGCTGGCCTTGAACTCCTGAGCTCGTGATCCCCCCGCTTTGGCCTCCCAAAGTGCTGGGATTATAGGGGTAAGCCACCATGCCTGGCCCCTGAGAGACTTGTTAAACATTAAAAGCTTTATTAAGAAATTTAGAGACTCTGATTATGCAGATATATTTTTAAAACCTGAAAGATATATCCAGTGTTGGACTGAATTAAGTGCAGTCTTGGATTATCCTGCTGAGAGGGTGCTTTGCTGTTGTCAAGTCATAGGACAATTGTCAGGGAGTCTTCCACCCTGGAAAATAAGTAAGCTTGCTAAAATTGTGCATGTACGTGCATGTGTGCATGTATGTGTATAATCTACTGCATTCTAGGAACTACATTATTCTTGGAGAATACAAAGATGAATAATGCAGAGACCTTATGCTTGAGAGACATTTAAATTGGTAAAAAAAAAAAAAAAGGCATATAAATAAATGAGTGAGCTGAGGTGTTTCACAGATACCAAATTAGAAGTGTATATAATAGACTTATACAAGAATAAATGAAATTGACTTGTAATTTTAAAGAATTATTTAATGTCTGCTTTGCCATTATAAAGAATATCCTTTACAAATGAGGACTTTTTCTATTTTATTCATTATGTAGTCTTTCATGAATCGCACAACAGCTGATATATGACCCCATGTTTCAAATGAATTTTGAATGCATTTCAGGCAAGGGTGAATAAATAAGTTGAATGAATGTATTAAAAGTTAATTAATAATAAGTTATCTTATGAGAATTTGGGGGGTAGGAAAAGTGATCGGGAAGTATTTTATGAAAGTGATTAAATAGGAAAAGAGAGAAGCCAGTTCAGACAGAAGGAGCAGCATAAGCAAATCTGGGAGAATGTGAAGAAAGGTCTCAACCCTTTTTGAGCAGTGCTGTATGTGGAAAGTGAGATACACACATTTAGATAATGACATTGGATGGCCCTTTTGTATTAAGGAGTTTGGACTTTATCCTATAGGTGGGCATGTGGGGGATTAAAGTAAAATTTACGCTTTAGAAAGGTCTATGGATAATTTGAATTCATACAAAATACCTTTAGTACTCACTCCCAATGGAAAAATTGGTACTTATCTAAGAAAAATATGGATTTCTGGACAGCTCTTCAACCTTCCCCTGGGGTAGTCTAGCACTAAACTAGTTTATCTCTTTGTTTCTATAGCACAGAGGATGGGTATTTTATTTTAGAGTCATTTGTATGCATTGTTTTTACACTAAACATCTTCATAAGCAATGCTGCCAAATTATTTATTCATTTTTTTTAAGGATTGCTTAGACTGATTTATCCATAGATGTTTACAGCACAAATGGTCTTTAACACCTCCATGAAAAACTCAGTTTCTAGGACCTGGATTACGCTTATATTGTATTGATTAGTATGTGATTCAGGTTACATGAGAGCACTCTTCAAATTGTTATAATTTCAGTACCTTGACTCTTGAATTAGAAAAATTCCATCTCAGGTCATTACTCCTGTAAATCTTTTACCTACTGAAAGCGAGGTTCTTCTAGCTGATGCCTCTAGCCTTGTTAACTCATACCTACGTGGTAACATATAGCTTTCACTTTGAAACCAAAATTGTATTTATTTCTACTTACTCAGTTCACTGCATCCTGGGAATTCTTTCAGCCTCTAGCACAGGAGATATACGCTTAGGAACAGCATGAGGGAAATTGAGATGTGTTTTCTTGACCTGAGTTGGAGTTCAGTCTAAGGGTGTGTACGTATTTTCTTCCTCGGTGGAGAATCCTAAGCGAACGCGCTCCTAGAAAGACTCCTAATGTTTTACATTATTAGATTCCTCTCTATCTACTCCCACCCCCACCCCTGCCCCCACCCAGGCCCCCATTTGTTTTTTCCTAGTGTGGTTAACATGAGTTTCACTTGAAATTAGAGTTACGCCTAGGATTATGACTTGGAATTCTTTCTTGTGTTATTTTTTTTTTCTTTTTCAAGTAGGTTGGCTAATTATATTTACATGTGAAAATGTGGGGACACTATGCTCTTAAAAAAAAAAAAAGATTATGCCCCTGCTCTCCAACTACTTTACATTTCATTATAGACATAATATTAAGAAGTTATTTTGTCTGTCTACATTTATTTAATAATTTGATCAAAGGATAATGACGTGTGTATTACCCTCAGCCACTTGGCAGGACCACTGAGGTAGACACTAGACAATGGTGAATAGGGCCAAGCTCCTGGCCACAATCAAATCAAATTCTCATAGTAGTGGAGAGGAGCATGGAAATGCATGGAAATTTAATGAGATTTAGCTCATCCCCTGTTGATGAACGTTTATAAATTATGGTACATCATGATTATGCCACAGTACTAAGCAGCATTTCATGATCTATGCTAATATGGAAAATTCTTCATATATAATTAAGGTAAACAAACAAAACCAACAAACTAAGCAATACTACCATCTTTGGAATTAAAAAAAAAAAAAAGAACTAAATAAACCAGTTAGTAGATGTATATAGTTATGCAGTTTTTAAAAGAAATCATAAAAAGTGGGGGATTTAAAAGAGGTATTTTTATTTTTCACCTTTTTATAGTTTAAATTTACTAACTTTTTACATGTTCTTTTTTCATTTTTTAATTCAGTTTTAATATCAAAGGGGTATTGTACTGTAAGATTATAACAGTATTTTTCTTCTTTGTACCTCTTTCTAATAAAAAAATGCCATCTTATATATAATACATAGTAATCCTATAAATAGAAAATATAGTATGCAAAGAGCTCTGTCAGAGGAAAGTACAACACTGTGGAATCAAGGAGGAGGGAGGAATGAGGCAGGATCAGAAATAGTTCATCTTGGTCCATAAATAGGATTCTTCTAATTTCAAAGATGCTTCATCTTAGAAACTTTTCTCTTGGTGCTTTGCCTTCTAGCCACACAAGTTTCTCTAGTCTGTAGTTACATCAGTCAACTGATATTTCTTGGAAGTGCTGGTACTTTCCAATTTCTTGGCGTCAAAACATTGCCTTCATTCAGCACTGATAACGTTCCAGCCTTTTTCCCAAAAAGTGAACCTGATTTAACTGTCAGTGAAAATTTTATGTCCCATCTACTTGAAACATTACCTTTTCCACTCGAAACAATAGCATTACATTATTCTCCTTCTTGGGATGGTTGTTCCTTTTAGAACCATCTTTTTGTATAGGAAAGGAATTATCAGAGAATTGTTACAAGTTTTTTTAAAGGATGGTGATTTAATATTTAAAACAGAGAGGAGATCTTGAGATTATTATTTAGGCCATAATATCATTTGTCAAAAGGGGATCTGCTCTGTGTTGTTTCTAGGCAAATAGCTATTCTCTGCTTTTATCATCACTGTGGGGAATTTTCTTTCTTGCAAGTTTATTTCACATAGTACAGAATTATATATAAAACTAAATATAAGCAGTGATCCGTTACTGAGGGATAAAATTAGGCATGTACATGAAAATTACATTTTTTCAATCTATGCTATTAACTTTTGATTTATTGCCTCTTTTTAGTTTCTATTCCCTTACCAGTTTTTGGTCTAAATGAAAGGCATAAACATGAGCTTGACACTTATAAATATAACCCAGGTGATTTGTTTATTCTTTTAAAACCATTACTAGAGGGGCAGCATAAATTATTTTAGGAGATCTAACTGGTTTCCTAGCTTTCATTTCTAATTTAACCTGGCCTAGAGAACCACTGTAATTGTATTTTTGTGAGTACTCAATCTTCTTGCCCCATTCCAAAGTGAAGAAGTTACTCATAAGAACTGCTTAAAGGTCATTCCCTATTCCTTCTGATGGTAAAGAAGGTAGAAAGAAAGCAGTTGGAGAAAGCGTTCACTTAAAAATCAAGAGAACTGATTACAACTTCGCCACCAACCACCGCAAATTAGCTAGCAATTTGTTGAACTTTTATTTTTATTTTCCTTATTGACAAAATAAAGAGTATGAATTAGTTAAATTTTATGGTTATATGGGAGACAGGATCTATGTGCCATTCAGAATGGGATTTTATTACAACTAAAAATTACATACCTAGTTACATCTCGCTTATTATAGTACACAAAACATAATTAAATACTAAATTGGATGCTGAGTCAAATGAAAATGTAACCAAATAGCTTCCTTTGCCATATGCAGGTTTTCTAACTCTAAAATATATAATTCTGTGTTGTAACCTTCAAGTAATTTTTGCCATGTAAATTTTGGTTCAAATTTAAGCCTTGCTAGCTCTATATCTAGAAATAAATACATATACACATATGCATGGGGGGCAGGCATGCACGCCACACACACGTACACACTCTGGTGGGCATTAGAAGTCTATCATGCATAGGACACATGTGGAAAAGAAAGTAGACATTTTCTACAAAACCTTTTGCAAACATTTCAGAAGCCTTATTCTGCCAGACCTTACTGGATATAACAAACCATGGTGTTTTGGGATAAGTCAAAATAATTAGAGGCATGGGTTCCAGCATACAGTTAGCTCCAGACACTTATTTCTAACATTTTTTCCATCAATATTTTTTGTTCCAAATCAGTATAAATTACTTCTGTTTGTGTTTGGAAGGATCGTGGAGTGTTGGAGCAGGTACAAAAGGAGTTCTAATTCTTTGTTGCAAGGCTGCCAGTTCTCAACACCACGTCTAGATCGCCCCAAATGTTCTTAAGCATTTTGACTAAATCCTATCCTTGTATCCGTCTTCCTAATTTATATTTTCATTTAACAAACACTTGATTAAATCTTGTTTTTATCCAGAGTAAGTGACAGTTGATTTGTTTTCCATGTGCTTATTCATGATTTGGCAGTTGGCATGGGGTGGGAGGTGGGGCATATATGTAAACCCTTGTTTCAAACTCTGTGTGGAATTGAATGCGATTTCTAAGCTAGAGGATGTTGTATGACTGTAGTGCTGGAGGTTGACATCCATTCTGTGCTCTACAGATGCCTATCTATATTTCTATTATAGCAGCCATTGTAATCTATTTGAGTTTTCCTTTTACTTGGCTTTCTCCCCTTCTAGACTGTGACCACTTTGTCAAGTGCAAAGTCTAGAGTAGTGCCAGTATTTTTCAGTACTGTTTACATGTGGTTAAAAAATAAATAAAAGATTGTGTTAAAAATGCTCCCCAGTTTCATTATCATCCTTCAATTAGTATCATGTTTTAATCCATTATTATGAACAGCTTTTTAATGTGCAAGTCACTCAGAATATTACAGGAATAGTTTAGGGAAGAGGTTTCATTTGTTTCATTTTATTAAATTGAGAAATAATTTATGTTCTTACAATTTTTCTTTAAAGGTAGCTCCTGATTCAAAAATTTATAACATTTTTACTTACAATGTTTGAGATTCTTTTTAAAATTCCTTTGTTTTGTCTACTCTTATACTAAGATTTTATAAACTCACCTTGAATAAACTGCTTCTACTGTCACTTGCTTCTTTTCTGCACCCAGCTCCTCCCACTCTTATTTTTTTCCTGAAGTAGGATTTATAATCTATCTGAAGCGAGGAATTTTTAAATTTAATAGTTAAACTACCCGGCAAGTAAAGTTATAGTAATAAAGTGGTATTTAAAACCACCACCACAGTCCAATACAAACACTAGAATAACTTAAATAAACTGAATGTTAAAATTAAAAATGTTCAACCTCTCTAAGGGAAAGCAGGAATTCTGCTATTGATATATTAAATATCAATATCTTCTCATCAATAGGATATTAAAGAAAAACTTAGTGACTTTAGTGACTTATCAAACTGCATGTATTTCAAATTGTAATCAGAAAATCAAAATAAATTATTATACCTTGATTTCGATAAGCAAAATTTTTGTCATTGTTTTGCTTGCTTGCTTAAAACAGCAAATCCTATCAGCTATCTGAACATTACACCAGTTTATGCATTGTATGTTGCAGGTTTAATACAAAGTTTGGAAGACTAGAAATATTCCACTAAGCAACCAAACAGTAATTAGTCCTTCGTAATTACTGGGCAACTTTATTGCTATGCATTGTTATAATTATATTTTAAATACTCCCATTTGCATGATAGAGCATAATGTCTCCTAGCACATTAAAGTCTGTGGCTTATAAGGACTTCCCACTTCCACAAAGGACTCTTCTTCATTCAGTCTCTATTTTAACTACTGTTAAAAGAGACTAAACGAGAGTAATTGGCACCATAATCCTGCAATAAGGAAATTGTAAGACGTATAATATTTCTGTGCTACTGAAGTCTCTAATTATTCAGAGCATTTCGTGTTTAACATTTAACATGCATTCCTCTTTCAGTTACAAACTCAGTCATAACCAAAACAGTCCTTCTCGAATCTTAACATACACAGCAATCAGCTGGGGATCTGGTTAAAATACAGATTTTGATATAGTTGGTCTGGAAAGGGGCCCAAGAGTCTACATTTCTACCAAGCTCCCAGGTGATGATCCCATTGCTGCTGACTCAGTGACCTTACTGTAACATCACTTTCATGTATTATCTATAACTAAGTGCAAAATGCTGTTAACAGTGCACACACACACACACATTACACACATACACATAGCAAACTTCACTCCAACCTCTGCTATGATCACTTTCTACCCTCAGAGCTGGTAATTAATTGCTACTGTCAAAGGATGTATTTAACACAAAGAGAAACAGCATTCAACCTATGAAATGCAGCCAAATACACACTAGATAATATCACTCTGAGCTGGGATAGAGTTGAAGAGGGCTTCCTTGTCATTTGCCAGATGGAGGCGTGTATGTGCATGTGTGGTGGGGAGAGTTGAGAAAAGAAATTCCAGGCAGGGAGGAACTGCACTTAGAAGTGATGGGAGTGAAATTAGCCAGGTGTAGTGGCACACGCCTATAGTCCCAGCTACTCGGGAGGCTAAGGCAGGAGAATCATTTGAACTTGGGAGGCAGAGGTTGCAGTGAGCTGAGATCCAAGATTGCGCCACTGCACTCCAGCCTGGGCTAAGGGCAAGAGTCCACCTCAAAAAAAAAAAAAAAAAAAAAGAAAGTGACAGAAGTGGAAACTACTCAAGGATGGAAGGATACTAATAAAGATATGATTAAGGGGACAAATTTCTTATTCTCTAATCAAGGAATTTGGATTTTATCTTGAAAGTATTGAGGAATCACCTAAGAACTAGATGATTATGTGACTTTTAATTCACCTATTCTACTAATGTTTTCTCTGCCACTCTCAATGAAATATTTCTCTTTGGGAAATTAATCTGAATTTGACTCCTGAAATTTAAGGATAATATGGAAATATATTCTTTTTCTTGAAATGGTATATTTGAAATTTTATTTCTAGAATTTTAAAAAATGTATCTAGTAAAACCTTGTGGTTGTATCTGCCTTCCTTTATAATCATCTTAAAATTAACAAAATATTATTATCTTAAAATTAGTAGGATCAGATGTTTTAACTTAGCACTGTTAGTAAATATACATAGGTCATTATCAATATTTATAGCCTGGCTGCTTATACAGATCCCCAAATATCAGAGTGGCTAATATTTGAGACCTTTAAAAACTGTAAAATTTATGAAGACAGTTCGCAAAGAGATCTCAGTTGAAAGCTAAGAAAATCTCACCCTGTGACTTTTAAATTTTTTCTTAGTGTTAAAAATAACTATTTGAAAGTTCTCTTTAAAATAATGGAAAATTTTAAGGTAGGCTTAAAGTCCAGAATCTCATACTCTTTATATATTTGATCCTTGGCAATCTAGAACATTTTTATTTGGTGATACTTATTTCAGCTATGCCTCTGCTAAATATTTTTATGCCTATAGGTAGAAAAAAATATTAGGGTAAATAATTCATTTAGACCCTTTTTTTCCCCCCAATACTGCCTCCCTCATTCCATAGCTTCCCAGGTTCCACAAACTTAGCTTTTAAATATGTATGTGTGTATATGTGTGTGAGTATAAATATATACATATATAAATACACATATATACTCCAATTCCTTTGTATAAATAAATGCATATGTTATATATACATTTGTATTTATAATACATAATTGTTTATGTGATATATATGTTTGTATTTATAATACATAAGTGTATATAATACAAATATTTAAACAAGGGAATCGAGAAAGACCTGCCTTTTTAGGTATGTAATTATAGGTATGGAATTGTTTTAGGGAGAGGTAATGAAAGGTAGAGATGGTCTCTTTTAATGAGGAAAGATTTTCTGGAACTTGGCTCTAGCAGCAGTATTTATTTAACATTTTAAAATGGGATCTGGAAAAGGGAAACCCCAGTGAAATCTATTGCTATGTAGATGGCCCAGTAGTTTTTCTAGTAGTAAACTGCAGCCCTGATGGATTTAAACTGCCAATAGAACTCTTGCAATTGAGCGGCAAAATAATAGTAATAGTAATAATGATCAGAAACATCAACCACAAAGGAACAGGGAGCATTCATCACAGGCAATTGCAGGTTAACACAGATAATAGTAACATGACATGCATCATACCCAGGAGATAGTGAAAGCTAAATTCTGGCAATGACTCAGGAAATGTACCTAGTGCTACCTAGTGCTCTAGTGGCCAGATGACCCAATGACAAGCTACAGCAAACAAGAACCATTTTAGAAACACAGATCTCCATGAACACATCTTTTTGTTGTTGTTGAAGATAGTTGCAAGTTCTGTATGTTGATGAAGCCTCTCTGGAGTGAAAATGGAGCAGA
Organism: Cacajao melanocephalus; assembly: GCA_963573385.1. Lineage (NCBI taxonomy): Eukaryota > Metazoa > Chordata > Mammalia > Primates > Pitheciidae > Cacajao > Cacajao melanocephalus. Next base: position 68,419 of record CAUYLG010040581.1, read on the forward strand.
GCTGATGAAAATAAAGCTTCATTAAACACTCCAAACTCTCTGACACTGACACATGACCAGGTTTCGCAGTTGATAACTGGGAAGTGGCCGATAGAGATTCTAATCAGTAATGATCTTTGCAGCAAATTGATTCAATATTTATTTATATACAATACAGTCTTGTAAAAAAAATGTTCGCAACAGCTCTATGAAGTATTTAACATTATTTTCTTCATTTTATACATAAGAAAAATGAGTTACAGAAATGAGAAAGAAAAGAAAGGAGAAAGAAAGAAATTTTGCCTAGCATCTTGTAGCTAGTACATAAAAGAGCCAGACTTCAAACCCAGGAAGCTGGTACCCTTAACAATTAAGTGCCCCCAAAGTGATAAAGCCTATGGAAATATGAGCCTGTAGAAACTACTTGAAGAGAAGTCATATTCTAGACTATTAGAACCAGGAGTATCCTTTATGCCTTAAAAGAATCATTATTAGGGGACAATAAAGAGAACTCTTCCTCAGAGAGTAGAAGTATGTCTCATAAAAGCCATTACTTAAAGATCTATAAAAGGTATAACTTAAATAAAAATATATGACCATTAACAACTTGGAAAAGATACCCAGAATTTTCTGTAGCCAGTGGTCAATATGTTCTTGCAGCATAAGGCAAGATAAAATCTGGAAATTATCAGGAAAGGTTTTAGGAACAAAATAAGCAAGCTAGTCTCTTTTTAAATATAAATCTGATTTAACAGAAGCCTTATGATGCTAAAAGAAAACCGTATGGGGACTAAGGAAGGGAGTGAAAACATGCTCCTCACCTCTGAATTAGACATCTAAGAGGACAATCAAATGGGATCTCGTGCCAAATTGGGTCATTGATGACCCATCAGGCATGGACTGTAGGACTTAAAAATAAATCTGGACACAAAAGTTCTTATGTATGAGCCAATTCTGCTTATTTGGACACAATGCAAATTGGTATGACAAGGTATTTTTTTTTTCCTCAAGGATGATACTTAGCAGATAAAGCCTGATTTCTAATTCAGGATTGGTACAACTGCACTTAGTGCTCTAGCTGCTACCTAGGTTTAAATCCCAGGTGTGTGACCTGCAGCAAAGCCACTTAACCATTCTGAATCTCAGTTCCTTCCCTGGTGAAATAGGGGAAAATATTGGTTGCCTTGCAGAGTGGTAGTGAAGATTAAATGCAATGATCTATGTAAAATGGAAGTGCTTGATAAACTTTAGCCGATTATTAACACCATAGTTTAAAAAAAAAAAAAAGGAAGAAAAAAGTCCTCTCCTTGGATAACATTTCTTGGTTTAAAAAAAAAAATAGACTATTTTTGAGTAGAAAGAAGCTTCTGACTGTTAAGGGTGATAGATATGTTCATTATCTTGACAATGGTGATGGTCACACATAGGTATATACATACGTCGACACTGACAAATTGTATACTTGGAATATGTGCAGTTTATATCAGTTGACTCAATATAGCTGTTAAAAGCAAACAAACAAAAAAGCTTGTCTGTGAGTATCATGTGTGTGTCTGTGAATGTAGTTGCTAGGAAAATTTCTTACCTAACAGAGGCGCACAAAGCTGACATCCTTCCTTACAAGAAATTGGAACTAGTTTCTTTACAGCAAGAAATGTAAGGTGCTTCTAGATTTATCTTTTGTGAGAAATTTGTACCACTGACAGTAATGAACACATACATTAGCATGACCATCCCATTTGAATAGCTATACGTACCTGAATCTTTAAAATGGCAAGAGAGAAAAATACTCTACAGAGAAGACTGATTTTACATGTGATATAAATATATAGTTTTGAAATCTCACAGGAAATTATGTTACTTAGAGAATATTGGGATGCAATGATTGCATTTGGCATTTAGGTTTTTCATCTGGAATCAGAATTTACAGTACTTCTACCATAAAGGCAGTGACTATCTATAGATATTCTGTGATGCAGTCTTTCTCTTATGTGATTTTTCTGGCTTCACCCAAGTCACTGAAGTCAGAGGCTCATGACAGCAGGCAGGGTGAGAAAACACTTGTGTTCAGTGAGGCAATGCTATTTATTGAGTGCTCTCTCTATACAGAACGGTGTGCTCTGTATAGGGCAGGAATGACATTTTGTTTTTTGTTTTTCTTGGTCAATGGTGACCCCTGTCTCTTTCAGTCATTTCCTCATTTCCTCCAGTACTGATAAACAGAGCTGCTAAAAAAGAGTGAGCTAAGAGGGTCTGACAAAATATTACTGCCCTTAGAGCTAAATGATTTTCAAATATTTATTTGTAGGTACCTGTTTGACTGTATTCTTTTTCCGCTGTTGGTTTTGGAAACAATTATGAAATTCTCATTAATTCTTTAAAAATGTTTAACTTTACCCAGATAAGTAAATGCAAGCAGTCTACCTGAGGGTGGGAATGGGGGAAGATGGATGTTGGGGAGACGGTGTCAGTTATCTTACCACATATCAATTATAATATCTTAGTGGCATGAAACAATAAAGATTTCCTTAGCTCACACATTTGTGTGGTGGGCTCAGTTTATATCAGTGGAGCTTATATATTTTTTCTGTTGTTAAATGCAGGTTAGCTCTGTACCACTAGTGATCTCAAATGTGCTCGTTCACATGTCTGGGTGGTGGCTGGCACTGGATGATCTAGTATGGCCTTGGCTGGGAGGTTAGGATGTTAGGGATGACACATCTTTATTCACATCTCATCCAAGAGCAGGCTAACCAGGGCATGTTCACATAGCCATCCAGAGGACCAAAAGAAGCAGCTCCCAACATCAAACCCATTTCAAGCTTCTGCTCATGTCTCATTTGCTAACATCCCATTGGCCCAAGCAATCATATGGCATCAGACCTAGAGTCACAGTGACAGGGCTCCACAATATTATATAGCAAAAGGCAAGGACACAGGGATGGGTAAAGAATTAGAGCCTTTAGTACAGTTCATCTTCAGTAAAACATGTTTTTCCTGAGGAGTAACAGTTGTGCATTTTGGTTTTCAGACTGTAAACTGACAAATTAATATTTGGTTAATTCAAGCAGATTAACCAACAAATTAACCTTCCCATCCATATTAATGTATTAACCAAGTTTGTCAGGCCACTTTGGCTTTCATTTTATTCATTCATTTAAAAATATATTTATTGTGGCCGGGTGTGGTGGCTCACGCCTATAATGCCAGCACTTTGGGAGGTCAGGTGGGTAAATCACCTGAGGTCAGGAGTTCGAGACCAGCCTGACAAACATGGAGAAACCCCATCTCTACTGAAAATACAAAAATTAGCCGGGCAAGGTGGTGGGTGCCTGTAATCCCACCTACTTGGGAGTCTGAGGCAGGAGAATCACGTCAACCCGGCAGGTGGAGGTTGCCTTGAGCCGAGATCATGCCATTGCATTCCAGCCTGGACAACAAGATGGAAACTCTGTCTCAGAAAAAAAAATACACATATATATATGTATATATTATAAATATGTATATTATTACTGTATATATATAATATATATATACAGTAATATATAAATTAATATTACTGTATATATAACTCATATTTCTTATATATAAATATATATTTTATATATTTATATATTATAAATATAAATATTTATTATATATACAGTAATATATATATTTTATATATATACACACATAGTAATAACAAGCAGCAATTTTCTAGTCAAGCAGGGATGTGAAGGAGAATATTAGTGCTTAAAGAATCATTTTGCCCTGTTGGCTTCAAAAGATTGTCATTTTCCAATGTAATTGTTGGAAGAGGAGTTCAGACATCAGTTTTCGTCACTTTCCCTTAGGAAATACATTTACCTATGTCATGTAGGACCACTTCAAGCAGTCTGGGACTCAGCAGTTATAGCCATATTTTTTTGGCTATATTTTTATCATGTGGTTTCACTTAACATTCTAATAATTGTTCTCTCTGGGATTCTGACTAGATTTTATTGGGAAATTGGAGTGAAAAGGGTTGGGTGGAGCATCAGCTTCTAGCCTTTTAGAAATTACAGAGGACTAATTTTCAAAAAGCTAATTTGATTGCAGTTAGCAAAATGTCTCTCTTTTGAGAAAGAAACTCCTAATCATCTCTTTCCAAAATTAAATCCTTCAATTTCTACAGTGCAAACACGGTTGCTTTGAGAAAGCAATATTTATCCACATATAAATACCGATTACAAACATGTTTCTAACATTACTGGAAGGGCCGGTGCTTGCCTCTTCACTTCTAAAGCAAATTCACATTCTGCTTCAACTGATTATTTTTTCAACAATATTTGTTATATTCTTTTATGATCTGCCAGTACTTTTTTGAAGCCCAGTTAGTTAGAACAGCGGCCAACAGAACTGAGACTAAAAGAAGGCCAAACATCTCTTCAGAAGCAAGATGTTACTTCAAAAGATATTCATTACAAAGCACTGCTGTGACTCACATCATCACTTATTTTTAAGGGGGATTTGTTAATGTAGAATTGGTTTCTTATCTTCCCAGCCCCCAGTGAGCCTTTGCTGTGCAAATTTGCTGATGGAGGACAAAAGAAGCGACAGAATCAAAGCAAATATACCCAAAATGGGAGGCCTTGGCCCAGGGAAGGAGAGGTAAGTCCTGACCGACAACATTTGCTCTGAAATTCGGCGGTAGATATCCTTCAGAAGGTAGCAAGGCAGACATATGGCGCCATGATGAAATTAAGTCCCATGGAAAACCCAGTGTCTTCAAAGGGGCAAATGAGCAGCCCTATCTTAATGAAATTACTTGAGAAGGAGTAGAAGACTTCAAAATTAACCTCATTTCTGCACTACAGTAAGTCTTCTGTCTTTAACCAACCTTGAACCTGAAAGGAACTCAGTGAAATACTTATCTACAAAGAACCCAAAAGGGACTCAGTGACATACTTATGTACAAAGAATTGATTTCTATTTGTATAATGGGTCTAAAATGAGGGTATAATTCCTTAATAAAATATTCTCAGTGAAATCAATAGTGAGAGTTGAATGTGTTTTGAAACAGGCAAACAAAATTTGGTTGTTTTTCATCCTGCTATTGAGATGATTTACTTGCACATGTATATATATTTATGCATATTCCCACATGTCCCTAAATGTTTTATTACGTATTTTATTTATATATATAAAATAAGATATTATCTATTGGTCAACAAGGAGGAAGAAAACTTGATACATACAGCATTTTGCTTTCACAACAAGGACAAGGAAAAGCACTGAACAGCTCACTATCCATTTATCCTCAATACAAATTGGTAGAAAAGCCAGCTTATGGATCCATTCCCACTTAGGAATGGGTTCTTTTCATTACTTTTTTTGTAAGAAGACAAGGAAAACGTGTCTGAGCTTCCATGAGGTCTTTTCATTATTCGTGAAATGGAATAGAGTTGTTTGAATGACTTGAACAAATGCCATTTTGTACCAAGGCCGTAATTTCAACAGAAGAGCTTTATTTAGTATTTCATTCAAAGCACCTACTTCATCCATTTATCATTTAAGAAGCATTGTACTTCGTGTAGCATTTTACACTTTAAAATACTGACAGAACAGTGGCAAGAAAGAAAGGAGGCTGGATTTCTTTTCTCGGCGAATCCTTTAGCCGTTTTTCAGTTTCTGTTAAGACCATTATCTGTTTTGAGTGTTTTCATGCAGGTCTCAAAACCCCTCTTAAAGGTTATGTTATGTTCAAGTACTATATAATCTGTAACTCATTACATTAAGACATGAAAAACAGAATCATCATGGAACATCAAAAGCTAATAAAAAAGACAAGAGTTTTCATAGTCTCAGCTTTAGAAAGGCAGTGGGTATTGTGTTCAAAAAAGGAGGTGGAAGGGGTGATCTATGTGTTTTTAGCATGGAGTCCAGCGCATCAGCAGATAACCCTATTGGCCCCAAAAGACAACTGATGCCTGATAGCACTCATTATCACACGTCCCCTACCAAACACCCATGATCTAGAAAGACTCATTTGACATTTTAAAATGCGGTTGGATAAAATGCCTGCGATTAGAGATATCTTTAGATCACAGACTATCATCACAAAGACCCGAGACTCAATTAGCAACTTGTCATTAATGACAGAAGCTTCAGTTTCTTTCTCCTTAAGGAACTATAATATTGCCTTCATACAATAGATGGCAATTGCAGCAAGACACTTCATCTCAGCGTACATTTCTTGAAAATGGAATCAATAAACACAAAATGGATAGTTACAGTTGCCACCTGGCTATTGCATATAGAATCTAAGACTTTGCTTCAAATCATGATAAATGCTCTATGTACTATGGTGTGGAAGCATTGTGGAGCTGAGTTTAAGACCCAGAGTAACTTACAATTTAAATGTAGGTTTTCAAGGTGTATTCCTAATCTTTGTTTTCAAAAGTTGATTTTTAAGAGCTATATATTTTCCTGTTGATCTATGAAAATCAAGGGACCATAATAAAATTTATCTGTGACCACTAAAATACATTCCAAATATGTATACACATTGAGAGAAAATAGATCAGGAAGAGAAATAGCATGCACTAGAAATACACTTATTAAATTTCTTAGACTGGGGATACACATGTTAATTTGTACGCTTTGATTGTGGTCTTAGAAGTAGATACCCAAAGAATGTTGAATAACTGTGTGCCCGTCATTTTATATTTTTTGCTTCCACTTCCTCCTTGCATTTTACTTGCTAAAGTATATTAGCAAGCTGATAAAGTATGTCATGATACAAATTAATCCTATATAAGCAATATTTAATTAATTTTATATGCCAGAAAATTCTGGTTACTGTATTTGAATCTAAGACACATATTTTTGTTGTTGTTGTTTTTGACACTTTAATGCTTTGGTTCTTATACCCGTTGGCATTTTACAAGATAAGATGCATTTTCTCCTGTTACTCACTTGGGGGCACTACCTACATTCTCTGGTCAAGGTTTTTGACCACACTGGTTTCATAAATAAAAAAACTAACCAAAGCCAGGGTCAGATTCTCAGAAGAGAGTTTTTTGTTTTGTTTTGTTTTTTGACCACTTCTCACATTCAGTGTCAAGACTGAGACAAGTAACTTTCTTTGGTGTCCGTTCTAAATGGGTAGTTTTCTCTTTCATTTACCATTATGCTAAGGTTAGCATACCAACTGTGTAAAGAAATCTTTTTGGGTGTTTGTGTTTGCTTGTTTGTTTTGCTATATGAAACAATGGTACACCTTTCAATCCTTGTTGTCTTAGATAAAATGAAAGATGGTAGTTTAGATTATGCTGCTGTGGAATTGAAGATAATAGCACAGAATGAGGCTAATGTTTACTTTTCCTCTCTCCTAAAAGACAAGTGAAAATGGTCATGTGAAAGGGATTCCTGATGAAATTCTTAGGATACAAAACCAGTAGATTACAAGCATATTAGAAGTACCATAAGCATGCCAATTGAGAGACTAATTAAAATTTTAACTTATTGTTTAAAGCTGTTTTTTCCTCGTGGCATTTTGATAAAAATTTTATTAGCAAAGTTCAGCTAAATGCATTTCTTTCTGAAAAAAATCTAATACAAAAAACTTAATACATAGAAATTGGTATAAATTAGCAAGATTTTGAAATATAAATATATGCTAATGGCCATGTTTTGTATAAGTGAAAAACACAAGGATATTTTTCAGTTATTAACTAATCTTTCAAGAGACGATTAGAACTCTGAGTAAAATGATCAAGGGATTGGGGCTATTAGGCTCTTTCTCCTTGCTGTTCTATAGTTCTTATTGTTTTACTTCCTTAAGCAGCAGTTCTCAAACTCTTGGTCTCTCGGTCCCTTTATACTCTTAAAATTATTATTTACAACAAAATAAATAATAGCAGAAATTAACTCATCTTGTGCTAATAAAAATAGTATATTTTATTAAAATATTTTTTTTAAACAAAGGCAATTTTTTTAGAAAAGTGGTACTCTTTCACATTTTTAAAAATCAATTTAATGTCTGGCTCAGTAAAAAAATGACCAGATTTGTACTTGTACTTCAGCATTCAATCTTTGGTATACACTGTCTTACTTTAAACATATTGAGAAAAATCCACCTTCATCAAGATAAGTTGTTGAAATAGGGAGAACCCTAAAGGTCTCGTAACATGATCTTGGGAATTCTTGGTGTCTTCAGGCCACAGTTTGAGAACCACTGTCCTAAAGAAGCTGAAGCCAAGGGCAGGGCTGAGATTCAGTTTCCATATACTAGAAGGGCCGTGCAACTTATTGGTATTTTACAATATCCCAAATGCCCATCAATGATAGACTGCATAAAGAAAATGTGGCACATATACACCATGGAGTACTATGCAGCCACAAAAAAGGATGAGTTCACGTCCTTTGCAGGGACATAGATGAAGCTGGAAACCATCATTCTCAGCAAACTGATGCAAGAGCAGAAAACCAAACACCGAATGTTCTCACTCATAAGTGAGTGTTGAACAATGAGAACACATGGACATAGGGAGGGGAACATCACACCCCTGGGCCTTTTCGGGAGGGGGGTTTCTAGGGGCGGGATAGACGGGGGTTGAGGGGATTGGGGAGGGATAACATTAGGAGAAATACCTAATGTAAATGACGGGGGGTGGACGCAGCAAACTAACATGGCATGTGTATACCTATGTAACAGTCTTGCATGATCTGCACATGTACTCCAGAACTTAAAGTATAATAAAATATAAAATACAATAAAGAATCAATAAGATATATAGATAGATAGATAGATAGATAGATATCTATATCTATATCTATATCTATATCTATATATATCTCATAGATAGATAGATAGATAGATAGATAGATAGATATCTTATCATTTGGTAAATTCATACTGCCCCTAGGCCATCAGTGCAACTCCACTTCCCCTTCCTCCGTGGTGCCTCCTCCAGGAGCATCACAATCCAGCAAGAATGGGGTGCTGACTGGCACAGAAGGAGTTCCCCAAAATCCTACTCATGCATTTAAATTCTGATTGGTGTTTATGACATATTGGTAGCAAAATGTTTTTAATGTCACCCCTAGCTCAGAAGTAGTCTCACTTAATCATCACAGGGACCCTGGTGACCCCTGGTAACGTTGTGTTGGCCAGACATTCAATACATCTGAGGCTCTTTCTTACTTTAGGCAAAACATTGCCTGAATCAACCTTGTTTGTGCTCTCCCAAATGATTGGTGGAGTGTTGTGGAACTAGGAATGCTTCAAGCCACTTCAAAAATATGTCAGGAACACGAAGAGGAACTCCCATTGCTTTTCTCTGTGTTCCCAAAGATCTTTCCAGTGACTACCAAAAAGTCACCAGATTGTATTTTATGCCACAAATAATAACAGCTGATCAAAAAGCAGATAGCTCCAGAATTTTCCAGATGGTCAGATCAAAATTTGACTGATGGTAACTTAGTGCCCCAGTAAAAATAATTGTAAACTAAAATAGACATTTACTCATTCATTCATTCATTTATTCAGCCGCTACCAATATACCACCACAACACATGAACAGACATGTCTGAACTTGTGATATGCCTATTTTTTCAGCCTTTATTGAACTATGTTGTAAAGATGATTGGATTAAATCAAAGAATGGATATGTCTACACTATGATGAGAGTCACTTAAATTTTAAAATTGCCATATGTTAACTTTCATTGTGGCTAGTCTTTGGGTTTCCTTAAGAAGATTGGACAGGGAAAATGTGGCACATATACACCATGGAATACTATGCAGCCATAAAAAACAATGAGTTCATGTCCTTTGTAGGGACATGGATGAAGCTGGAAACCATCATTCTCAGCAAACTGACACAAGAACAGAAAATCAAACACTGCATGTTCTCACTCATAGGCGGGTGTAGAACAATGAGAGCATATGGACACAGGGAGGGGAGCGTCACACACAGGTCTGTTGGGGAGAAATAGGGGAGAGACAGCAGGGGGTGGGGAGTTGGGGAGGTACAACATGGGGAGAAATGACAGATAGAGGTGATAGGGAGGAAGACAGCAAACCACACTGCTATTTGTGTACCTGTGCAACAATCTTACATGTTCTTCACATGTACCCCAAAACCTAAAATGCAATTAAAAAAATAAAAAATTAATTAAAAAAATGAAACAGAAAAAAAAAGAATTTTCAAATATAGGTAAATGCTAAGTTTCAAATTACAGAATAGGGTGCTGTTTCACCAATTTTTTATGCTGGGGTTTTATCCCTAAGTAGGGCAAATTATCAACCAATCACTTCTCACTGGCTTCAAAACTCTGGTCTAGCTTTCACAAAATCTTCCTAAGCTCTGTTAATTGAGTTAGTAAATGCCATTGACAGCAATTGCTTTGGGGATTGTACTTCCCAGAAATAATGTTTTGGCTATGGACACAAACAATTGACAAGGCAATTGAACAAGAAGCAACCCAACAAAGTACTCAGATGTCTAGTGAAAAAATGCCAATGTGTTATGATAAAAACAAAAATCAATAAAGTGACATTTCTTGACTTTATCTTATTTACAGTTCTCTGCTGGAGTCAGTTTAAAAGCAAGGACTATTGCTAAGCATTTTCTCTCTATCTGATACTCTGAAGATGTTTTTTCTTTACTTTAGAAACATTTAACAAGATTATTTTCACAGCCTCAACATAAAAATGAACTAGCGGAACTAATGTGATACTGTTAACAATCAACACTCAGGTTCCCAGAAAGACTTTACAGGTTATTTTAAAGAGAAAATCACGTAAGATTTTTAGAGATGCATTCTAGGAATATTAAGATTTGAAAATCTTTACCTATTTCCAACTAAAGAATAACTTTTAAGCGAGGTGTGAAGATATAGTAATTCTTAAAGGTATTTTACTTAAATGCATGTTTATTTACCCAAATCACAGTCTTGAGTATAGGAGTACAGTACGTACATTGCATAATATTAAGGGTACGAGTCACACAAACTAGATGTGAATGTCACCCCATGGAATAGTTCAGTGCTTGTGACCCTCCCTGAAAATGTTAGTTTGGAAATTTTTAAGGGATAAAATACACTGATATCGTGTAGTTTAATTTCCTTAAATTAGTAGGTCCCATTAATGCGCTCATAAAATCTGTTACTAGTGAGCTGAAAGCGAAGTTATCAGTTTCATCACAGCTAGCTTACACTAAGTGATTTGTTATAATCTATAACCCAGATAATATGTTGTCTATTTTCAGACTTGATATCAACTTGTTTACAGTGATGGATGAAAACTTCCTCTGTGCTGTAAAGTTTTATAACTCTTGTCCATTCAGAGCTACTATTAATAAAAATTCTCTTCAGTGCCAGTAAGTGAATGAAGGCCTGCAAAGGTCATGTGGGAGAATGGGATTGTCAGGCAGTTTTGACTCCATAGCCAAGTACAGGCAGAGAAAATTTGATTCCAAACACCCAGTTTCCTCCCCCTTGTGCCTCGATGCTTTAGGTGCAATTTTTCATTCTGACTAAATTCATTTATGATTAAAACAAAGATGTCTATTTAGATTTCTAAGGAGGCAGATGGCCCTGTAAATGATACAACAGTTATATTCCATATTTCAATTCTAGATGAGTAAACATTCCTTGAGGGATACGTTCTGGTTTGGTTTTTTGAAGAATAGTGAATACTTAACAGATGTGGCATCACAATTATTAAGTTCAACCATGTCTATATCACCATCATTATCATCAGTATCATTGTTATCATCGGCATTTGTTCCCTCATTGACTCATAATTCGTGTTCTGCACTGACAGGGTGTGAGGATGTGTACCTCATTAGGCACGAGGAATGACCCCTGCCCTGAATGTGCATCGGAAATGCACATTCTCAGCGAGAGCCCTTTTAATCCGCCTGGGTTTCCTATTTGCTTTCTTACTTTCTGGGTGCATGACTAGTTTTTACGGAAATATTCTTTTTAAGAGAAGAACTATATTTGAAAGAGTTTGTTTTAAAGACAATATTGAAGAAGGAGCAACTTAAATGAAAAGGATTCAGTCATCGATAAGGTCTTATTGAGTGTCCACTATGTGAGAGTCATAGGACGGGTAACGTGGACATGGTGTATCACAGACAGACTCCTTTCTCTCTTGGAGCCGAAAATGACAAAGATCTTCTCTGTCTGTAAAGTAGGAGATTAAAAGTGGAGCACAATATAATTTAGTGTTGTAGAAATCAAATCATTAGCAGTAAATGGCTTCCTATCTATGGAACTGTAAAAAAAAGCCAAATAATAATAAAAATAACAATATAGGACAGAGAAAAGAACGAGTGTACATTCCTCTTGTTACTAAATATGAACTGTGTCTGATTTTCAGGGTGGGTAACTAAAAACTTGCTATACGTGCATTTACAAACCAGAAATATTTCCTAATGATGTTGAAAAGCTTCACCTTGTCACTTGGCCAGTAGAGGCCTCTATGTCCCTGGGTACTGAGTGGTACAGAAGAATGACGTTTAGAGAAGGAACTCTAGCTTCGGATGTGAATGGTTAATGAATGCTGAGTCCTTCTCTGAGGCACTTATAGAGAAAAATAATTCTTTATGCATTTAAGGAATGGAATCTGTCACCATAGGTGATGTGCTTGATATTATGTGCTTATCATCACAATTTTCTAGCCACTATAATAATTAAGAGCGCAAACTCTCAATTTAAGTCACAAATCCAAATCCACAACCTCTGAGCTGAGTGACAATACTATGACAAAGCTGGGCAAGTTTTTCATGTCTTTAAGTTTCCATTTCCTCACCAGCAGACTGAGAGTGGTTCAAAATGCATATTTAGTGTCTAGATGGATTCATAGAGGTGACGAAGGTAAAACACAGTGCCTGGCAAATGATAATTGCTTAAACAGTAACTATTATTTTAACTATTATAATATCATCATAACTTGGAGCTTTTTAATCTGAAAACCAGCTTTGCTAGTATGAGTTTCTATGACTAGTATGCTTTAATTCCTTGATTTTCAGTTTAATGGCATGTCAGTTTATTTTCTGAACAGGGATTATTTTTAATGACACATTTATTTGAAAAGAAATTTGCTGCCAATATGATCTTTCAACTATATTTTTAATTAGATTATAAAACACATTTTAAAAAACACATAGAAAATAATATATTTTAACTTTGACCCACATTAAATTAATACTTTTGTAAGATCACATTCCAAATCATGAAGTATTATTTAGTACTGGAATGTTATGTGATTTTCAAGTTTCTAGCCAATTTTCCTTTGAAGGTCATGTAATCATAAAAGCCAAAAGAGCTAGCAAGAAGAGAATGTCTTGGATAAAAGGATGAAAAAAAGAAGAAAAATCAAGAAAGATTGAGCTACTATTAAGAACTGATAAATGGTCAATGTTTTCAAAGAGAAAAAAAATGAACTATTAACTTACTTTTTCTGGTAAATAATGACAACAAATTTCGGATACCAGAGGTGCTTATGCAACCTTGGTAGGTATGAGAATTCCTTACGTTCAAGTACTTTCCACTGTGGTTCATAGCAATTACCTTTGACAGAAGAAGCATTGAAATGCACAGCTAGTGGTTTACTGAAGTTACCGTCTCTATATGCTGAATGTATATGACCTTTGGGCCTCCACATCCTGATTGAGACATGAAGGATGACATTACTAAATTCTTCTGTTTCATTTTTAGAGTTTTGAATTTTTAATGTCCTTACAAATAATGTTATTAATGCCGTTTATAAAATATTATTTTGTTTGCTTGTGTCACAGGGGTTTGTTATACAGATAATTTCACTACCTAGGTATTAAGGCTACTACCCAATAGTGATTTTTTCTGCTCTTGTCCCTCCTCCCAGCCTCCACCCTCAAATAGAATCCAGTGTTGATCTTTTCTTTGTGTTCTTGAATTCTCATAATTTAGCTTCCACTTATAAGTAAGACAATGTGGTATTAGGTTTTCCAACATAACTTTGCTAAGGACAATGGCCTCCAACTTTATCTGTGTTCCCGCAAAAGACATGATCTCATTCTCCTTTTGAGCTGCATAGTATTCCATGGTGTATATGTATCATATTTTCTTTATCCAGTTTGTCACTGACGGGCATTCAGATAGATTCTATGTCTTTGCTACTGTGAATAGTGCTAAGACGGACATTGGCATACATGTGTCTTTGTGGTAGAATGATTTATTTTCCTCTGAGTATATATCCAGTAATGGGATTGCTGGGTCAAACGGTAGTTCCACTTTTAGTTCTTTGAGGAATCACAATACTACTTTCCACAATGGTTGAACTAACTTACACTCCCACCAACAGTTTATAAACATTCACTTTTCTCCAAAACCTTACCAGCATTTGCCATATTTTGACCTATTAGTAATAGCCATTCCGACTGATGTTAGATGATATCACATTGTGGTTTTGATTTGCATTTCTTTAATGATCAGTGATGATGAGCTTTTTTCCATGTACTTATGGACCACATATATGTCTTCTTTTGAAAAGTGTCTGTTCATGTCTTTTACTCACTTGTTAATGGGGTTGTTCATTTTATTCTTGTAAATTTGTTTAAGTTTCTTACAGATGCTCAATGTTAGACCTTTGTCACATATTTTGTTCCATTCTGTAGGTTGTCTATTCACTCTGTTGATCATTTCATTTTCTGTGCAGAAGCTCTTAAGTTTAGTTGGATCCTATTTATCAATTTTTGCTTTTGCTGTGATTACTTTTGATATCTTTGTCATTAAATTTTTTCCCATTCCTATGTCCATGATGGTATTGCCTGGATTATCTTTCAGGGTTTTTATATTTTTTTGGTTTCACATTCAAATCTTTAATTCATCTTGAGTTTATTTTATACATGATGTAAGGGAGGGATCCAGGTTCAATTTTCTGCATATGGAGAGCCAGTTATCTCAGCACCATTTATTGAATAGGGGTTCTTTGCCTATTGGTTGTTTTGTCAGCTTTGTTGAAGATCAGATGGTCATAGGTATGCAGCCTTGTTTCTGGGCTCCCTATTCTGTTCCTATGCGCCTGTTTTTGTAGCAGCACCATGCCGTTTTGGTTACTATAGCCCTGAAATATAGTTTGAAGTCAGGTAACATGATGCCTCCAACTTTGTTCTTTTTGCTTAGGATTGCCTGGGCTATTCCAGCTCTATTTTGGTTCCATATGAATTTTAAAATAGTTTTTTTCTAGTTCTGTGAAAAAAATGGCATTAGAAGTTTGACAGGAATAGCACTGAAATTACTTTGGTCAGTATGGCCATTTTAATGATATTGATTCTTCCTGTCCATGAACATGGGATGTTTTTTAATCTGTTTGTGTCTTCCGTGATTTCTTTTCATAGTGTTCTGTAATTCTCTTGGTAGAGATCTTTCACCTCCCTAGTTAGCTGTATTTCTAGGTATTTTATTCTTTTTGTGGCAATCGTGAATGGGATTGATTGCCTTCCTTATTTGGTTCTCAATGTGGCTGCAGTTGGTGTATAGGAATGCTAGTGATTTTTATACATTGATTTTGTATCCTGAAACTGTGCTGCAGTTGTTTATCAGCTGAAGGAGCTTTTGGGCTGAGATTATGGGATTTTTCCAGATATAGAATCATGTTGTCTGCAAACAGGGATAATTTGACTTATTCTCTTCTTATTTGGATGCCGTTTATTTCTTTTTCTTGCCTGAATCCTCTGGCTAAGAATTCCAATACTGTGTTTAATAGAAGTGCTGAGAGAGGGCATCCTTTTCTGGTACTGGTTTTCAAGAGGAATGCTTCTGGCTTTTGTCTATTCAGTATGATGTTGGATGTGGGTTTTTCATAGATGGCTCTTATTATTTTGAGATATATTTCTTCAATACCTAGTTTATTGAGAGTTTTTAAGGTAAAGGGATGTTGAATTTTATTGGAATTATTTTCTGCATCATTTGAGATAATCAAGTGTTTTTTGTCTTTAGTTCTGTTTATGTGATTATTTGCATTTATTAATTTTCATGTGTTGAACTAACCTTGCATCCCAGTGATAAAGCCTACTTGATCATAGCTTTTTGAAAGCATTTGGCTGTCACTAGCTGTTACTAATGCTAATGTAAAGTATGTACTTTGGGACATTCTTAAAAATGAGGAAGAAAAGACACACTCAGTAAAATGGCCCTCTTGCCTTTAGTTGAATCTGCTCTTAATGGTGCATCCAGCTTATTAAATATTTGACCAGTCACCAGTCAGCATTCTTCTTATAAATATGAGAACTTGACCATGCGGTCTAGGAATACAACATTTCTATTAACTTTGAAGACATATTGGATGAAATTGAATTTTGTAGTACTGAACAGTGGAAAGTTGATGTTTTAGAGATATAGAATTGAAATATCGTCCCTTCAAGCTACTGGAGATACAAATAAGGAGAAACTGAAGCACAATTCCTAGAAAATAGTATATCTAAAGAACTATTTGGAAAACTTGGTAATATCATTTAGGTTCAGAATATCTTGGACCATTTTCCAAGGTAAGGGCATCCATTGTCTATGTAGTTTATCACTATGTTCTTTTTTATATCACGGTGCTTGGCAATTAGTTGTCCAAATGTTTATATTTAGCATGACCTTGAAAAAATTAAGATATATCTGCTAATATTGCCAGGTTCTGCAAATAGTCTTTTTAACCTTAAACTGAAAAAGATTCCTTACATATGTGACCTTGAAAAGACTCTTTGGCCATTATGATGCATGTCAGCACTTGCAAGTTGGGTTTCGTACTTAGTACATCAGATATGGTTGTATTTATTTTATATGCTTTATCTGTAATTTAGAGAGCAAGCTCAAGGTGAATGGACCTTCTAATCTTAAAATAAATCTTTCTGTTGGCACAAGAACTTGAATTCTCAGTAATTCAGCATGAAAACTTTCTTACTTAGTTAAGTATTCTATTTTAAAGGTACTAGGCCAAATATTTACTAACCTGTGATCACTAAGGATAAAAAGTAAGTCGTGTAAATCCCTGAAATAGTGTAAGTTTGGATTAATGTAATTGGTGATGAGCTTCAGTCCTCTGCCTATCCTGTGTTCTCAAGGAATAAGGCGGTATAACATACTTATGTTCTTGGGGCAGGGTTAGCAGTGGGACATTTAGGAAGGGCTTAAGGCTGGGAACATTACAGCAAGCAATTACAAGTGGAAAAGTTGATGGTAAATGTCTATGTAGTCTCATTGGGTCTCTTGACCCAGTCTCCATGGATCAAGACAACTATATGTGGCACCTACCAACTGGGAGGTTTCTGGAGTTGGTGGTGGTGTCCTGGCCATCCCAGCCTGCCACAAGTTTCAAAATTATCCCCATCCAATGTTTAAGCAACAGTTTAGAACCTCCAGGTAACATCAAACTATCACTGGAACCTAAAAAAATATGGGTCAATTAGCCAAATTCCTGAAACTTTCCTCCATGTAGCTGCACAGGCTCATCTTAGTAGCAATCTCAGCATTGTATATTTTTCATCCTACTTAACCATGTTGTGGCATTTAACAGTACAGGTACTATATCATTGACTATAAGACACCATTGATTAAAGATGAAATATTACTTTAAATGCCAGTAATAAAAGTAAAGGAACTTGACATACTATAAAATGCCATTAATTATCATGTAAATCCCAATTTCACAGATATTAAAATGTGAAAAAAAAAAAAACCAGTGTCTTGGAATCTATGAAATTCAGCCATTTAAATTGAAATTAAAACAGATGAACCTACATAAAATATGATAACACTGTCTTGTCTTTTTTATGGTATCAATTAAGGATTAATTTAACTTTGGTTTGAGTGACAAACTCAGGCTAAAACTTTTTTCCCAAGATTTTGAGACCTTTAGCTAGCGATATCATATGACACTTCTGTTTCTTTTTTAGCCAAGCATTTTCTGTGCTGTAGGCTTTCTTTCTCAGACTTCCATTCTTAGTTCTGTTGGCATCTTTTTATCTTGTCCTTCTCTATTGCCATAGAGGGGAAAATTCTGTCTGACAGCACCATGTTAGCAAAAGCCAAAAAGAAGAAAGATTGTGATGAGATAGTGCATGTAGACAACAATATTAAGATTCCCTTTGATGTTCTTTTCTCAAACATAATGAACTTAATTTTCTCTTGTTCTCTGACCATTTTGCTACATTTAAAGTGATACATCCCCTGCATGTTATTTGCTTGGTCTTTGAAAAACTCCTTGAAGCTGTCAAAATGACTTTTAATAGTTTTTCCCTTATCCTGATTCTAGGCCTGTCATTTTGTGAAGAAGGGCCTCTAGGTTTTCAGCTTTCTCTAATTCCTCCTAGGTCCCGGCCTGTAATTTGGTTCAAGCGCATTGGCTTCCCCACATCATCAGGAAGGTCTCTTAGCAATTGCAGTAATCAGCTTGCTTCCCCCTATCTCTTTGACCAATCAAAATCAAAAATATTTCTTAGAAGTTCGGCTGAGTCCAACTGAAGCATTTCCAAAGTAAATTTTACGAACAAAATGAAAAAAAATACTGAAAAATATATTCAAAAATTGAAGTTCAAATTCAAACGTTTCTTTCTTTCTTTTTTTTTTTTTTGAGATGGAGTTTTGCTCTTGTTGCCCAGGCATGCAGTGGTACTATCTTGGCTCACTGCAACCTCCACTTTCGGGGTTCAAGCGATTCTCCTGCCTCAGCCTCCCAAGTAGCTGAGATTACAGGCATGTACCACCATATCTGGCCAATTTTGTATTTTTAGTAGGGATGAGGTTTTACCATATTGGCCAGGCTGGTCTCTAACTCCTGACCTCAGGTGATCCACCCACCTCAGCCTCCTAATGTGCTGGGATTACAGGTGTGAGCCACCACTCCCAGCCTAAACGTTTCTTTAAGTGACTTATTCGTGTATTAATTCATTCAACAAACATTTATTGAGCCTCTGCAATATTCCAAACCCTGGGCTAGAAAGAGGAGATATCAAGATGAGCACAACCAGGAATCTAGTTGAGAGACATACATGGTAAAGCATGGTCATATTAGCTCCCATCCTGGGTCATGGGAGCAGGACAAAGGCAATAGTTAATGCCCCCTGGAGAAAAGGCTGGCTTTAAGAGCCTATAACATCTTGTCTGAGGCTGAAAGAATAGAATATAAATATTCCCACAGACAGTGATGGAGAGTTTTCCAGCCAATAACCTCAAAGGCCCAGGGGTAATGCTCCAGGGCAAGGTGAGTGTATGTCTGAGTTTGGTAAAGGGTGAAGTCTAGATAGAGATGAACAAAAAAAAGATGTGGGGACTGACAGGTACAAAGGCACTAATCATGAGATTTCTGTGGGCCAGATTTTATCTCAAGGTAGCAGGATGCTGCTGAAAGGAGGACCACAACGTGGTCAGATTTGTCTCTCACAAGAGCAGTCCTCATAACGCAATGGTATGACTGATGGATGGGAAAGAGGTTTTGAGCAAATAAATAAGAGGATATTATACCAAAATATATTCACGAACACCTGAACAAGAAATGATGACTTGTAAGAAGACAGTGATCATGCATTCAACGTACTAAACTTGACGATATGTGTCTGGAATTCAGGATAGAAACTTGAGTTTGAGAAAAACATTTGGGAATCACCAGGAAATAAATAATAGCTGGAATAAGAAAGTGAATGTCAGCACTGTATTGCAGTAAAGGAGAGAGAAAGACCTTGTCTCTGAGCACTGGCATCTCCTAGGCACTTGGGTCAAGTAGCACTAAAGAAGAAATTGCTTTCTGAGAGGTCAGAAAAAAAAAAGGCGGGGGAGGAGATCACAGAAGCCAAGGAAGAAAAATACACTGGTCAAATGATGCAAATGAATGAGTTACTATTTGGAATTAAAGTATTCCTTGGATAAAGAGATTATGAAAATTAAAGAGTTTAGTGTGAGACATTTCACAGGATGGTTGGAACCTTTTATATAAGCATTAGCCCAGATTTTACTGTCTTATCTCAGGCTGCATAGACCTTGGGAATTTCCCTATTTATGATCTTATTTGTATTTCATCTTCTTTTCAAGAGAGAGCAGATAATTTCACAGTAGCCCAAGGAGCATCCCTTTAGCAGGTGAGAGAAGATAACTACTATACATGGTTGACTGCCTCTCTAGGAATAAACAAACCATTCAGTTGTCCCCTCAGAGTGCCCAAGATGTTCCCCAGTAAAATTCTACCACTTGACTCTTCTGAAGGCCAGAAGTTGATTCGCTCATATCCCCTTTCAGCAAGAGAACTAATAAATTGCCCTCAGTTTTGCTCTGGGAATATTTTTTTCTGAGATTAGTTTCTCCCTTAACAGGAAGAAAGTTAAAAACTCTTTCTCTAGCCAAAATATTGGCTTGATGTTGGCCATCTAGTACAGTGGTCCTCATCATATTTGACATCAGGGACTGGTTTTGTAGAAGACAGTTTTTCCATTGACAGGCGTGGTGGGGAGGGGGATGGTTTCAGGATGAAACTGTTCCCTCTCAGGTCATCAAGCGTCAGATTCGCAGAAGGAGTGCGCAATCTAAATCCTAGATCCCTGGAATGTGCAGTTCACAGCAGGGTTCCCACTCCTATGAGAATCGAATGCCCCTCTGATATGACAGGAAGCGGATCTCAGGCAGTAATGCTCGCTTGCCCACTGCTCACCTCCTGCTGTGCAGCCCAGTTGCTAACAGGCCACGGCTGGGTACTGGTCTGTGGCCCCGGGTTGGAGACCCCTGATCTAGTAGGTTTCTGATCAGTGATGACTTTTATTGGTTTCTCTGAATATCTTAGACATATACACATTAGTATCACACAGGAAACCCTCAATATCTCTGCCAGTGTGTAGCCATATGAATTTCTGAATTCTTACTGCTTTCCACTACTAGAAACACTATATCCCCTGACATTTCTTTCTTTATTATTGACCTCCTGCCCATTCTTGCTTTGACCCTTCTGGTTGTAGCAATCCCATTCTGTCCTACTTCTGTATTCTACTGACCCAGCAAAGCTAAATGCACCCTGACATTTTCAAACTTACTTCTGAATCAGGCCTCTGACCTATATTACTTTCACAAATGCTATGCCCTTTTTCCTTCTTAAATTAATAATGTTAAGACAAGTCATAGAAGACGTAATATGCTTTATAAATTAAAGGATCCCCTCACCCCACATTATGAAAATATTATTACATACAACTTTTAAAACTCAAAAGTCATGCCTGTAATTCCAGTGCTTTAGGAGGCAAAAGCAGGAGGATCACTTGAGGCCAGGAGTTTGAAAACAACTTGAGTAACACGGTGAAACCTCATCTCTACAAAAACATTTAAAAATAAAATTAGCTAGGCTTAATGGTGCATACCTGTAGTTCCATCGACTTAGGAGGCTGAGGCTGGATGATTGCTAGAGCCCATAAGTTTGAAGTTACAGTGAGCTACACTGTACTCCAGCCTGGGCAACAGAGTGAGACCCCGTCTCTGAAACATTAAAGTAAAAATAAAAATAAGTCAAAACAATGCATGAAAGGCAAAAAAAAGTCACATATATTATAGTTATACTACCCCAATAGTTTAACATTTTGTTGAAATTCATGTTTAGTTTTATTTCTAGTCAGAGATTTTAAAAATATTTGTTTTCAACACATATTGTAGATATAATTTTGTATCATAACCTGCTCACTAAAGGTTTCTAAGTAGAAATACTAGCAAATAAATATGAGCAAAGTTAAGTGAAATTTTACTTCATTAGCAATACCTAGATATTTATGACTCATCATAATTTTAAGTCCCTTTTTACACATCATTTTTAATCAACTCATTTTTATTAAACTTTTAATTATAACCAGTGGACAGTTGCAAATATTATTAAAATTGGCTGCATAAAATGAACACTTTAAATATAACATCCAGAAAACAGTATTATATTTGTCTTTATTAGCTTCTTGAACTCAACTTGTGCTAATTCAGTATACAATATTTAATACAATATTCAAGATTTTCTACACATTTATTAAAGTGTGGTTTTAATTATGATTGTAGAGGACTAGAAATCTGTATAATTATTTGTTTGTAATTTACCCAATTATGTATCAGAGCAGACCTTAGGAAAAGGAGAAACATTAGGCTAAAATATCAATGTTTCATTTGTCCATGAATTTCAGTCTATATGAGTTTCTCTCTTTTTTTTTTTTTTTAGATAGAGTCTCGCCTGTCACCAGGCTGGAGTGCAGTGGTGCGATCTTGGCTCCCTGCAACCTCCGCCTCCTAGGTTCAAGTGATTCTCCTGCCTCAGCCTCGCAAGTAGCTGGGACTACAGCCATGGCTAATTTTTGCATTTTTAATAGAGACAGGATTTCACTATGTTGGACAGGCTGTTCTCGAACTCCTGACCTCATGATCCGCCCACCTTGACTTCCCAAAGTGCTGGGATTACAGGCATACGCCACTGTGCCCAGCAGTCTGTATCAGTTTCTATAAATTTTGCTGCTCCCAAGTTTTTGATCCCCATTTATCTTATAGTCTAAAAATACTTTCAAAAATAGTAAAAAAAAAAAAAAAATTTCAGTCAGCCAATCTTCATATTGGCTTTGTTATAGCCAATGATTCTCTGCTCCTCAGGTAAGACCAAGCAGTCCATGGAATCTTTCTAAAGTAGCAATGCCTAGTCCCTAATGTCTACTCTTTAAGTAGTATTTCCATAATTATTACGTCTTGATATAACCTTATCATTTACAGTTATGAATATCAAATATCTATCTCGTAAGTGAACTGACTTGTCTCGATGAATTTATTAAAAATAAAGATGCATTTGTTAAAAATCCCTATTATTCCAATATACCATTTAAAATATTTTCTTCTAAAATATTTAGCTCTTATAGTAAAAATCCTATCTGGAAGACCTAGAAATGTCCTTTTGTAGCTGAAATACTAAATCAAAACCTAACTGTGTTGAAAAATAACAAAAATGCCCCATTTTATTTTAAATAAGCTACAAATATCTCCATTATACAAATAATGGGAACCTGAAAAACGGAAAATATTTCTGAATCTAATAACTCCTTTTTGAAAGTAAGTGACATGATTAAACATCACTTTTCTACATATGTGGTGTGACATTTTCATTTTGTTCCAAGGTTTTTTTACTTTTTGTGTGACTCTTGAGTTTGTAAACATGCCATAATATTTGGTGATTATGTAATGATGATTTCATGGTTCTAGCTTCGTATAAAGGTAGCTCGACAGAGCAGGAAAATCGATTTCCTTTTTTCCTTTGTGGAAAGAGACAAAGGAAATTGAATGCAAAATTTCCATTAAGACCATAATAGAATTATGACAACAATCTGTTACACATGAAGTGGAAACCAGGTGTATCCAAATGTTAGCTATTGTGTTATTATATTCAGCCAATGGGTTAAGTTCAAGCAACCCTTTGTTTAACCCATGCCATGTTGTTACCCACAGTGTTCCAAATGCATGTGACCTGACACTATCTCTTGTTGTCTCCTCTTGCCAAAGGTACTCAGAGGCAGGACTGTCCCTAGGCAAAATCGTGAAGTAGGTGAATCTTGTATTAATTCCCTACCCTTTTGCAATGACAATCTCACCTTAGATTCTCTCCACCTCCCTCTCCCAAGGTACCTACTCTAGTTACTCATTCCCCTGGATTTACCCTCTATTTTCGAGGGAGCTCATGCTAATTCCTGTTGCCCAATTACTCTTTGAGTGTATAATGTCCCTGCTCAAAAATACTCAGTAGCTCCCCAAGAGGAGCTGGGCAATCAAGATCCTCCTTCCTTACCTTTTGAGTCTTATTTCCCACTCCCCCTTCCACATGTTCTACTGAAAATAGCTCACTCACCTCTCCATTTTTATTTATACACTATTTTTTCCATGCTATTCCTTCTGCCTGAGCTGGCCTTGACCTCTCGTCTCCATCTATGGAAATCCTACTCATCTTTCAGGGCTCTGCTCAGCTGTACCTCCCTACATGCCTTATCTGATCACCCCCATCCTGTCTCATCTGCACCCCATCCATCCACTCATATGGCACTTAACACATATTGCTTTGTATTATAATATTTATGTATGTGTCTTGTCTCCAGGCACTGCGCTGGGCGCTTTACAAACGTAATCTCTTTTAAATTTCACAACAATCTGATGAGGTAGGTATTATTAAACCATTTAGCAGTTGAAGAAACTGAGGCTCAAATAGGTTAACTAATTTGCCCGAAGTCACACTGCTACAAAGTAACAGAGCTAGAACTTGAACTCAGGTCTGTCTGATTTCAAAACATATGATTTCCACTGTATCCTACTGATGTCAGTTCCTTTCCATCTTCTGAATGATAGGATGAGGGTTTAAGATGAAGAAAGAGGTCAACTTAGATTTTTTACTTAACAAATGTGTGTAGAACAAAGAGATTTTATTGATAATTACTCTATTCCTAGCTAGAATTGATCGGTTAGCTAGAATCCATGAGAAATTCAAATAAAATGCAAGAAAATATTTTTATCTTAAGCAACCAGAACAAATAAACATGATAAAAAGAGAATGTTCAAGACATTTTATAATTCAAGAGGGACTAGATAGCATTGGTCTCTCTGAGTGCTGTAGGAAAATAAGTACAAGGAAAAAGAAGTAAATGTGGGGTTGACTGGGGAAGGCTTCCTGTAAGTCCCCAGGACTTACACAATTTGAGATAATTAGTAGACTGAAGATATGACTATTATCCTGAATCTCTCATGCACTAATAATATCTCTATTGAATGTAAAGCCCGCCTGTTTTATTCTGCCTGCAGTGCCGCATCTTGGATAAATTAAGGGAGAGAAGCTTAGTGTTCCTGAGAGGGAAATCTAATTCCAAATGGACAGCTTTTTACAACTGCCCTTCCCAGTACCTGAGACCAGGGAGTTTCAACTAAGCCCTGGACAGCTCCATTCTGTGTTCCGCCTACAGCCAACTTCTAGCCAGTCATGTGGCAGAGGCTTCATCCGTGGGAAGAATTTAAACTTAGAATCTCTGTTCATTTTGACAACACTGTCTTTTTGCCTCTCCCATGGTAAAAAACTAAAACCTTTTTTTCATTTCTGCTGTTATATTCTTTTCTCATTTCTCAGTCCCCCAGCTTTGTCATGTTACCAGTTGCATGTTTCTTTAACATGAATGAGATCCTTAAATTTAAAGAGATCATACAGTTATCATTAAACGTGTGTTCTCAGTGCACCTCTGTTAACTTCTGACAGTCATTTCAATTCTGTTTGCAAATTCTGTTTCAATTTATGCATACTCCCTTTATACCAATTCCATTCATATATGGCTCTACACTTTTGTTCCTCATACCAATCTTCATAATAATTTAAAATTTATTATTTATGGAAACAATGCATGTAATCTAAGCTTGAAAGCAGCAGACTGTACTGCATATCAGGCCCAGTGTTCAAAGCTTGAGAATTTTCATGTCAATTGTAAGCTAAATTTAAGGAATTCAATGAGCCCAACAAGAAAACCATCCTCAACCACAATGGAAAAATTAAACAACTCAAACAGGAAAGGTATTTTGCTTTCTTTAAAATGCCTGTGGTTTCTTATCCTCTATAAAAGTCTTCATAGCTCTTTCACTTTTTTTTCTAACTTTTTATTTTGAAGAATTTATAGACTGACAGGAAGTTACAAAATCAATGTACAGCGAGGTTCTGTTTATCTTTTATTAAGTTTCTCCCAATTGTTTTATTTTAAGTAGTTATAGTACACAACCAAAGCCAGGACATCAACGTTGGTCTAATTCAGTTTTAAATTTGAAAAAAGAAAAAAAAAATCCACCCTAAAGATAACCTGGGCAGTTTTAAATTCCATTCAACATTGTAAGATTTGTAAGTATTTACCATGCTGACAGTCCTGGTAAACAAAGGATGGTATGCCCATATGGCCACAGAGAAAGTGTCCCCCTATTGTTGGCTATGATACTCAGGTCTAATTTAATTGGGCCAGTGTCATGGCTGATGAATGGAAAGGGGCCCATATCAGAAGACTTGGGTTGATATCTGCTTCTGCCTCCAAACGTGTGACTTTGTGCAAGTCACTTGACCTTTCCAAGCTTCAGTGTCTCCATCTATAACATGGAGAAAATATTCCTCCTGCCTACTTCATAGGATTGTTGTGAGGATCAAATGTGAGGATGTTTATGAAGGAACAAGGTAGACTGTGAATCAGCACTCATGAAATTTATATTCTTTTCAGAAACTATGTCCAGTTATAGAAATGTGCTTTTCCGGAGGTGGTCTTATTCCTAAAAACAAAACAAAACTACCTCATTAACTGTGTGGTCTAGAATTTCCATCATATGTAAATGACCTACCCTTTCTATCACTTTTATTAAGATTAGAAATAGCAATATCTCGAACAAGCACTCTAGAATCATTACCTACACACACCTTAAGCGTATGATCTATTTTTAAATAAATACTTTTTAAGCATTTTCTCCTTTAAGATTAAATGCATTTTAAGTAGCTTTTATTTTTATCCTAACTGCAGGATTCACTCTTACTTTTTTATCATGCCATGAGATGTACAATAGGTGTTCTTGACAACACTGTGAAATTATAAAAATGTGAGGTTAGACAGTGGATATTTTAAGAAATAAAAACGGAAATCACCCAAGCTGCCTTGTTTCTTAGTATGTCTGGATATATAGTATAAACTCCCAGCTCACTGGTATATTCTGGCTTGTGGATAGTAAAACTGCTAGTCTTGGCAGTAAGAGTAGAGATATATATAGGAGAAAATAAACTTACATCATGGAAAGTAATGATAAGAGTCTTTGTGTGTACTAAATATTTTGGGCACCACAATAAAAATGTTAAGATCTGTTTTCTTCCCTCTTCATCCTTTATACAGGCTGGCATGGCTTTGACCTATGACCCTACAGCTGCCATACAGAATGGGTAAGTAGATCACATTTTCTCTATTTTGATTATGAATAGATCTTTGAGCTCTGAATCAATACCAAAGAAAAATGTTCAAATTTGTTTTGCTTTGGTTTTACATCCTTAAACACAAACTTCAAACCAAGCATTTTTCACTGTAATTTTTTTTCTTCCTCTAAGTTATTCTAATCTCGCATTCTTACAATGCCTCTGCCCACATTAAACTCTGTTCCCTCTCCCTCTCTCTGTCTCTCTCTCTTTCTCTGTCTTTGGAGAACAGGTAAAGCTAGGCTGAGAGAATAATATATCTGGAGTTAAGCTTTCAAACACTTTTTGGTGTGTGCCCAGGTGAATGTATTCTTTCTTTCTGGTGATCAGGGGAATGGTAATGGAGGAAAGTCAAGTTAGTAACTCAGATGATTACATCTTCATTTTAATAGGCATCTGGAAATTCACATCCACTTGCTTAGAACAAGTTATATAGCTTAAATTTCCTCCTCTGAAAAATAAGTGTGAAACCACATGGTGTGGCATCTCTAAAATTCTGTAACTTCTAAATATCTTTCATTGAAACCTTCTTCTTCCTAATCTCTTTGCTTAGGCTGTTTGCAATTGACAATAATAATTCTTTGGTTGGTTGCTTATTTCTTTTTACTGTCTTTTACTTTGGGAATTCTCCATAGCTTTCAGTTATCTTTCAGTCTCATTAATGAATCAATCACATTATAAAGGTCTCTTTAAAGATCAACATAGAGGGTAGAATGAATTAAACTTCATGTTCTATTTGGTCTATTTGTCACGTGCCTCTAAGAAAAATCTGTAGGATATTGAAAGTATTTAAATAATTACCTCTTATTCTGGTGTCATTCATTCAGGCAGTCATATATGCAGTCATTCAACAAACATCCAGTAATTATCCCAGGCACAATGCTATGTTCTATAGATTTAAGAAAACAATGTATGATATGAGGCCCTTTCCTTCAAGAGGCTCATAGTCTACTTGTGCATGAAAAAGTAAACATTAATGGTAGACCAGGGTAGGAGTATAATCCTTTGTCCTCGAGTTGATTAAAATTTCCCTCTAGAACTGAACATTAAGGATATCTTTTCATATGTCCAATAGGCATTTACTTATTTCTAATGAAGTGCTATAAACTTAGTGTGCAGAAAGAAGTAAAGACATGGAGAAGAAAGTCCTCTATAATCATATTGCGTAGTTGGAGGTAAATAACTCAAAAAGTAAAAAGTAAGGCAGTATGTATTAAGTGGTAGTGAATGAAAATAGATGTTATAATGAAAAGGAATGACATTTATTGAACACATATTCTGTGCAAAGTACCTTATATTTATAATTTAATGGCACATGGATACAAATGAATACATGTGATTACAATTAGAAATTTATATTGGAAATTTACACAAAGGAAAATAGAAACGATAGTTCAAAGAATACCTGTATGTCCACTAATTAGATTCAATAAGTATTTTATAATATTTTACATGCATGCATATGTATGCATGTATGTGTTATATATATATGTATCTACCTAACTATAGTATGTATTATGTATATATCTATCTACCTACCTTTGGTATGTATCTATGTATCAACATGTAAAGTGTACCTAGTTGCCTAAGGCTCTATGTCAAGGATTGAAGATGCAGCGGTGACTAAGACATAACTTATTTTTGCATTTATATAGCTTAGATTGTTAAAGACAGAAATAAAATAACCTTTAACTTTTATACATAATCATATAGTCAATTATTAAATTACAATTGTGTTGAACATTTTTAGTTAGAACTATAGATACTTTTTGCTGGACCATATCAAAGTAAAATTTAAACATTGTAATATTTCTAACTTCTTACATCTTCAAAAATAAAGACATTAGTCACATGATGACAATATCATTATCACACAAAATGAAGTCAGTACTAATTTCAAAATATCATCTATTATCCAGATTATTTTTCAACTTTGTTCAGTTGCCCCAAAATGTATTTTACAGCTGAATGATTCTGAAGCAAAATCAAAAAGTCATATCAAAATACCTTATATGGATTATTTCATTTACTTAATAAATCTCTTTTGGGTGAGTGTTAATATCCCATTTATAGATAAGAAAATGAGGCCGTGTAGTCAGAGATAGAGCAGGGAATCAAACACCAGTCTGTAACACTAAACAGAACTTGCTGTCTTTGTCCAGGTAGGACAAAGGGAAGGGTATATCTATATGGAAATGATGAGATTTGACATAGGTTATCCAGAATTACTTAATTTATCAAGGCTAGACGTAGGGAAAGATGCTTATTGAGAAAGTGGACTGGGATGAATGGAAGTGGAATTTGTAACAAGTGTTACTGGGGTGAAAGTTTCTTGTGAAGGAGTTTTGTAAGTTTAAGTTTTCTTGGTACCAGATTTAGAATTTTAAGTATTTGGTTTTTACTTCATAAGGCTGGGGAGTAATTATTATTTTTTTTTAAGCAACAGAGTGGTATGATATAAATAATGAAGAATATATTGGAGCAGGAAGATCCTCTTAGTAGCAGGCATCATTAAAGGGATATTTAAGTAGTCCAGTTATAAAAGTGTAAGAGTTTGTTCTTGAGTGGCCAATGTGTGAATGGAAGAAAGAAACCGAAAGGAGAGACAACCTGAGGAAACTTTTCAATCATGCATTAAGCAAGTGGCCATCAAACAATCCTATGTTCAGGGTTCTCCATCAAGGGCTGGGGACATACTGGTGAATAAGACACACCCAGTCTTTAGTCTTCTACATTGTAGCAGGAAATCAACATTAAAAGTATTTTATGACTTATATACCATAAGCACTCAGTGGTGAAATGCAGGGTGTTATAAAGGGTCTAGTCTTGCTTGAGTGGTTAAAACTTCTCTAAACAAGTGATGCCCTTAGCTGAGCTCTGACAACATTTAATGACTAACTGGATGTTATATCTGATGGCAAAAGAGAGAAAAAAAGGGACCCTGAAGATTGAATCCTAGAAGGACTGGTGTACCATCAGCAGAAAGACAGGGAAATAAAGTGAAGAAAGATGATGATATGGCTAGGTTTTGTGTCCCAACCCAAGTCTCATCTTGAATTGTAATCCTCATAACACCCACATGGCCAGAGAGAGAGAAGATGGAGGTAATTGAATCATGAGGTGATTTTCCCCATGCTGTTCTCATGATAGTGAGTTCTCACAAGATCTGATGGATTTATAAGGTGCTCATTGCCCTTTGCTTGGCAGTCACTCCTTCCTGCTGCCTTGTGAAGGTGTCTTGGTTCCCCTTCACCTTCCAGCCGTGGTGAATTGTGAGTCAATTAAACCTCTTTCCTTTATAAATTACCCAGTCCCAGGCAGTTCTTTATAGCAGTATGAAAACAGACTAATATAGATGATATGCTCAATTTCAAACATGCCTGATTAATGTCTCACTAAGACTCACTAAGTCTCACTAAGACAAACTAAGACTCATTAAAACAAAAAGATCCAAGTCAGTGGTAAATGTAGAACTGAAGTTAGGGAATGATAACTTCTTATGCATGACTTTAGTCAGTCATTCTCCAATGCACAACCTAAAATTCTCCAAAGACATTATTTCCCAAATACCGTCAATTATTACAAATCTACAGGGAAAATAAATTGAGGTTTCAACTCCTAATCTGAGAAATCAAAGGTGAACTTTGGGCAGTGCAATGTTCAGGGCAATGAGGACAGCCTAGAACACAGTGAAAATATCTTTTTTCCTCAATGTCTTCACCTCACATTTCAGGTTGCCACCCCTGGACCATATTGAGGTCACCATAGGTACATCTGTCAACCTTAAATCACCTGAAATATAAAATGTCTTTATCTATACCTTATATTAACCATGTAACATTGTATCCTTAAACTATTAGTCCATTGAAATTGGGCATATTATCTTTCCTCACTTTATTTTCTTGTCTTCCTGCTAATGGTAGGAATACTTCAATACTTCCTGTCTTCAATACTTCCTGTCCACTAAATATCCCTAATCTTTCTCAGGGTTTGATCTTTTCTCACTTTCTTTCTTTTCTCTAGTTGTTCTCACCTACCTCTCTTGCTTTCAGGAAAGTAGGACTCCCATGTCTATACTTCAAGTGTGTAGCTAGCTTCAGAAATGGATGACCTGTGTTTCTAGCTTATTAGGTATTGCTACTAGATGTCTTTGTCCCAAACCGAGGTCATTATCCTCATCAATACTTTGTAATACAAACTACGCAAATTCAAACAAAACACACATATCAAATTTTGTTTTCTTTGTTTTAAATTCTCTCTAAAGCCATTTAGGCTATGATCTCCATTCCTCTGGACTCTCTCTTATCCTACATTCTTCACAAACTAGTCATTAAAATTTGTGCCATCTATATCTGATGTATATCTTCAACCCAGCTCTCCCTCCTTGCCACTGGTTGAATTTATTCAGTTACCATTCCCTACCTATACTAAGCTTTTTACTACCTTTAATATATACCTCCTTCTGCAAACAATTTTCACATTCATTTTGAATGACTTCTAAGCAAATATAATTACAGAAATCACCTACTTCCCTGGTTTAAAGTATAAAATGGCCTCTACTAATTACAGAAAAACACTCAAACTTCCTCAGATAGTACGAAGAGAACTTCATATTTTGGTTACTGCAACTGAACTGGACTCTGATTCTCAGAACATCTCACGCTACTTTGCACCTCTGTGTCTTGTGGATCATGGAATTCTCTCTGCTTGAGTTCTCATATGGTAAAACTCACTCGCCACGACCCCACCACCACACACACATATACATGCACGCACCACATACTTTTTAAAAATACTATTTTCATTTCAAAAACATCATCAAATCATACCAGGCAGAGCTAGTTATACTGTTGGTCATAAGAAAAACAGCTTAAGCAATGGTTAAGAGTGAAAACTTCAGAACCATCCTACCCAGGTATGATCCAAACTCTAGTCATTTACCAGATATGTGATCATGGACCCATTGTCCATACTTTAGTTTCTTTCTCTGTGAAATAAAGATAATCATATCAGTACCGTTTCATAAGACTTTGTAAAGATTAAAGAAAGCTGGTGTGGTACAAAATAATTATCAATGTAAGTGTTGACATTAGTGTTGCACTATGTTTGGCATTTCCATGATAGGTTTGACAATTAGGCTTTTTATTGTGTAGTTATTGACAGTCATATCTATAATAGCTCCCTGCCAGAATGTAACTCAATGAAGATAGGAACCACGTCTTACTCATTTTCATAGACTGTTTAACCCAGTATTGTGAATGCTAAATCAGAACGAGGAAATGTGACAGACGACATCTGCTTGGCTCCAGTAAGTAGACATCAGGGAAACCATCCCCCTCCCCGGTCTGTCTGTTCCCATATAACATCTTAACCTAATTCTCCTAAAATACTACACCTAGTTTCACCCAAAGTAGCCAAACTGCACATGAGTTTCTCTGTCCTGAGATAAGAATGGAATTTTGGAAGCCTTGGACTATCCATTCTGTTGTTGGCAACAAGAACATAGAAATTTTACATTCAGAAATTAAATAGGAGGATTGTAGCTAAGTAATTGTATTTATTTGCTACTTCTTTATAGACAATATTTTAAAATTGTTTTTGTCGTCTTTGGTTTCATTATGTTATGTGGTAACATTCTCCATAGCAGGACACCAGTAGAACTACCATTTCTATACATGTGAGCTGTCACACAAATATTTTCTCAACACACTTTCTTGAGTTAACATTGAGACATGCCGCTTAGAGGTGTGGAAGCTGACTTAAACTAACTACTCAGCATACCAAGGAGCCTAACATGATTGTCCATAATAAAGTACATTATTCCTCATTCACATTGCTGTATTCAATTTAGCCATCAAATCTGACTTCGAGATAAGTAACCTAACAGAAAAATAAATATTACTGTACAGAGGAGCCTGGTCCCATTTTACATAGAACACAGGATATCCAAGGATGTAGTTGCAAGTTACTCTAGTCCAGTTAATATTGTTCAACGTTGCTTAATGCTGATTCACTTGAGTTCAACAAACTTAACCAATTTTTTTCAAGTTTCTATCTATACTACAGTTTAAAATTTGAAACAATGTTCACATCATATTAGGAACAATGGATGTATATACAATTCTAATATGAGATAGAATGCAAAACGATTGCGATTAAACCACAAAGTACTATAAGATATATGTGTATATTAACTTTTGTATGTATCAAATGTTTCTGAAGGAGTATGCAGGAAAGCATGATGGTGTCTGGGAAAGGCCAGAGGAGTAGTGGGAAACAGAATGGGAGGGAAGCTTCTCTTTCACCGTTTACCTTTTTATATTTTTTTCCCAAAAGAAAAATAAAATTATTTCCGTAAGACCGTGGAGGAAAGGCAGTTATGTTTTGATGAGGAATTAGGAAGTCTTCTTGACAGTGCAGTGAGATGAGCTTTTTCTCTTGGAGAGGTGCCACATCCAAGCTAAACGACATATTCTGTGATCCTATGGAATCCTGTAATTGTAAGCTAAGCCATAGGGCTTTTTGACCATCTTAAGCAAGTATATGTCTGAGTCGTAGCTAGTAGGTTAAATTGTGTGAAGGGTTAAGTGTTCTGAATCTCATAACCTTCACATTAATACGGAAACATGAAACTGAATTAAAGACTCCCAAAGTTAGCTTGATTGTTATCTAAGGAAGAACAAACATTTCATAACTACACCATGGCGAATCTGTGCTGTTTGCATTTAGGCAGTAGAAAATGTCAGTTCTGTCATCTGCCTGAATCTATCCAAGTTATCACTTGAAAAATTAGATCAATATCATTTCTATCTAGAGCTCTGAAGGGTAGAGTGAAGAAGTGTCTGTGTCACAAGAGAAAAGTAAAAATCTTAATACTTTTCACTATAGGCTAACTTACAAGAATAAAAATGTCCATTCTCTTAGAGCTGTCTGGTAAAACTCTGTCATCTGTTTTTACTATTGCCCTATTGCTTTTTTAGCAATCCAATATGAAATTCCATTCCTTTCAAAGATGAGCAGGGGAGGTGGGAAATATTCCCTCCCATATTCAAAATCTCATCTTCCTTGTGCCCTTTTCATGGATAGCTGTTGTGTAAAACCCTCTTGGATTGATTTATCTGAATAAAATATTCTTGGGGGAGATGTGAAAAAGATGTTTTCTATAGCATTGGTTTGCTAGCTGCTTTATATGGGCATTTGATGTTAAGCAATATGGAAACCTTTTCTTATTACACTAGGAAAGGAATCTAATGTGAAGGATGTGTTGGTATTACAATAAAAATGACCAATACCTTATTAATCTTGTACTATTGTGTTACCCTGAGGATACTATTCATGGTTCTAGCCCTAACAATATTGCCTGTGGACATGAAACACAAGCCAGTGCTGTTTATTTCAGTGTGTAAATAGGATTTTTTTTTACAGTAAAAAAAAAAACTCTACCCTGGGGTTATTGATATATTCATGTTATTTTTATTGTCAGTGAAATAAGATTTTACCATATTACCACTGACTGCCAAATCCCCAAAGATGACTTTTCTGCAGGCAAAATAATGTCCTATTAGTGACCTAGATTTGCATTTTCAGGATTTCTGGAGGACACTTACCTTTAATGCCAAAGAACCAAGTAATTCTTTGCATTCCTTGAGAATATTAAGTTTTTCAAAGGCTAGCTTAGACTTCTACGGATCATACTGACTTAGTCTCTTACCCACTTTGGCATTTAATATTTTGTTCATGTGAAAGAAACCTCCCCAGAAGTAACTAGCTCACGTGCTTGAGGCAAGGTTTCTCAGTCTTGACACTACCAACATTCAGCACTAGATAATGTTTGTTGTAGGAGCTGTTCTATGCATTGTAGGATGTTTACCAGCATCCCAGGCCTTTACCCACTAGATGCCAGTAGCTCCCCACTCTCCTCCAGTTGTGACAATAAAACATGTCTCCAGACATTGCCAAATGTCTGCTGGAGGACAAAGTCACCCGTGGCTTAGAACCACAAGGTTAAGTGTAAAAGAGGCACTTGGTATATACAAAATGCTATGTGAATCTTGGTGAAGAAGTAAACTTATACCAGGAAAATAACGTGATAAACAAGTCATTCCTACTTTCTGTAACAACATTTGCAAGGCGTAGTGCATGTATTACCAAATGCAAAAACATAAATTTACATGTTTAGAATTACCTTATTTTGTTATTCTGCCTAGAAAGTTCCCCAATAGCATGCCATCTGTGCTTGAAGTATTTATTTATTTATTTTTAACACGATGCCTGTGTGAAAGGGTTTTCAAACCCTGACCATGGTAGGGACTGAGAAAAAGCTAAGAGATTGGGAAACACATTCTGCAGTTGCCTCCTTGGAGTCTGGCCCTGTGTATTTTCTTTAGATGTGGTACCTCTAAGCCTCAGATGCAATAGTAGCCTCTCCTGTCACGGGTTAAGCAGGGGTTTCCTATAAATTCATCTGGTGTATATTTGGACTTGAGAAGAGCTTATTTCAGAGTACCAGAATTAGGGGATCAAGACGGTATGCTGAGTCTGTACTTCCCAGAACGTTTTCATTTCTAAATGACTCTCTGACTTGAGTGGCAGTATTGGAACTTACTGGGAAGTATGAAATGTAATTCTTGTTTGATGGATAGGATTAGAGCAGATAGAACAAAAATGCATTAAATTTTCCCCCAAGGGTTCCTTTTGCTAGTATCAGTTTACTTGGCCTGCTTTCTTTATGTTTCTGTTCTCTGTTTTCCCCATAGAATTTCCTGTAAACTTTGCCTGTCAATCCAATCTTTATTGCTTTCATTTTTAATACTCCAATTGGCGCATTTTACAAAATAGACCAGCCATGCTAAAATGTAATGTGTGGTTTACTCTGTCTGTATAAGAAGCTGACCCTGGATTTCTACCAGAAGTTAAACCACTGCACGGCGTATGAGGAAGACTATTTGTTGAGTGGCCTTGAGTGCCTCACGTGTCATTATGAGCCCCAAATACTGTTCACTGCCTCACAAATAAGATCTGTCAAGATAAGACCTGGAAGGAATTTTCAAATGCAAACCATTAGTTTCATAGAAAAGGACTGTTTTTTCCAGTTTCTAAGGCCCCTGCATGCTTAGAAAGCAGGCATATTAGTTAAGCTTCCACTTAGCATTTAATATGTGACACTGGACCATCTTCTCTGGGCTCTCATTCCTGAGCTCTCATTCCCTCTTTCAGGGACCCTTCTTCTATGGTCCCGCCACCTTGACATTGATCATCCTGTATGGTAATCACTACTGAATTCCATAAGCTGCTCTGCATTTATTCATTCATTCAACATAGACTTATTAAGTATCTCCTATCTGCCAGGCTCTGTTCTAGGCAACAAGACAGATATAATTTCCACCCCCTTGAAGCTGACATTCTAAAATGAGAAATAGTCAATAAATACATTTTATTAGTCAGCTCAGGCTGCCATAATAAAGTGGCTTGATTGATTTGGTGGCTTAAACAACAAAAATTTATCTTTTCACAGTTCTGATCAATTCAAGATCAGTATAGCCGATTCCGGAAAGGGCTCTCTTCCCCTGGATTATAGATGGCTGCTATCTTGTTTGTTTGTTTTTTGAAAAAAGATCTCACTGTTACCCAGCTGAAGTTCAATAGCACAGTCCTGGCTTACTGCAGCCTCGACCTCCTGGACTTAAGTGATCCTCCCACTTCACCTCCCAAGTAGAAGGGAATGCAGACATGCATCATCATGCCCAGCTAATTTCTGTATTTTTGTGGAGATGGGGTTCTCGTCATGTTCAGTCTGGTCTCAAACTCCTGGGGCTGCTATCTTGTTATGTCCTCACATGGCCTTTCCTCAGTGTGTGCATGTAAGAGCCTGAGTGAGCTGTCTGATGCATCTTCTTAAAAGAAGACTAATCCTATTTTATTAAGGCCCCACCCTTATGTCCTCATTTAACCCCAGTTACTTCCTTAGATACCCAATCTCCAAATACAGCTGCAGTAGGGATTAGAGCTTTAGCATGTAAATTTAGGGGGCACACACACATTCAGTCCCATAACGTATAAAAAGAATTTTTTAAATTACTACTTCAGATACTGATAAGAGAATTATAGAAATAAACCAAGAGAAGGGATAGAGAACAATTGGGGCAGACATGGCAGTTGCTAATTTAGCTACAATCCTCTCTGAAAAAGAGACAGTTGAGTGAGACCAGACATGAAAAGAGGCAGCCTTATAAAGCTTTGGAGAAGCGAGCATTTTAGGCAGAGAGAATTTCAGGTTCAGTGTAGAGATAAGAGTGAGAATGATATCACAGGACAGAAGAAAGTCAGTTTGGTTGAATCCTAGCCGGCTATGGAGAAAGGGTTAAGAAAACACTATCAGAGAAGTAGGCAATAGCCTGATTGTGCTAGCCAGTACAAGGAGTGAACATTTTGTTCTCATTGCAATAGAAAGCCTTAGGAGAATTTTAGGCTGATTAATACACAAATACAGTACAATTTAGGTGACTAAATAGAGAAACTCAAAGGGGTGTTTTGGAGACCCATCTTTGTTAGACATAGTAAATGTTCAATAATTTTTTAAAGTGGAAAGATGAATTTAGCTTACATAATAATTATCTTTTTTAAAAAATCAGGTTTATGAGGGAAGATATAATTTACATAAAGTATATTCACTCTCTTTAGTATATAGTTCTGTGATTCTGATAAACACACACAATCATGTAACCACCAACACAGTCAAGATATAGAACAGATATCTCCCCTCCTCAAATTTCCTCATGCTCATTTGGAATCAACCCCTTCCTCTACCTCTCTATAGTTTTGACTTTTCCCTAGTGTGATATAAATGAAATTGTATAGTATATACCCTTTTGAGTTTGACTTCTTCCATTTATCAAAATTTATTTGAGATTGATCATGTTGAATGTTTCAGTAGTTATTTTCCTTTTATTGCTAAGTAGTATTCCATTGTATGGATGTGCCACAGTTTGATTATTAATTCAGAGGAATGACATTTGGGTTGTTTCCAGTTTTGGTCAAGCATGAACAAAGCCTCTGTAAACATTTAGATTAAAATTTTTCCATAAACAAAAGTCTTTATTTATCTTTGATTAGTACAGAAAAGTGGGATTGCTGGGCCATAGGGAATGCATATGTTTAACTTAAAAAGAAACTGCCAAGCTGTTTACAAAAATGGGTGTAATGTTTTGCTTTTCCAGGAACATTGAAGGAGAATTCCACTTTCTCTGCATCCTTGTCAGCTGTTAGTATTGTCTTTTAAAAGAAAAAGAAAAAAACTTTGCATTTTCTCTATTTGTCATTATATCGGGTGTATAGTGAGTGACTTCTTTTTAAACATCACAACTATAAATTTAAGGGTCTGGTAAGTACGGATAATAAGAATGTAATGTACGATGGGATAACTTTTTCATCTTCATTATTTTTTTTAACCCAAAAGATTATGATCTTATCACATTACTGTTAAGAGTTAAAGGACATTTAAGACTGTAATTTAAGTACATTTAAGGCCATATCTTTACTTGAAGACTTTTATAGGAATTAAGCTTGAAGAATTTACTCCTTGAATTCTGGCAACCTTGAATTATAGTCCTTCCATATTTAATGGGAGTCTCATGGGATGCTTTCTTAGAAAGATAACTCATGAAAATCTCTACTTAAAATATCAGTGACCCCTGAGGTGGGATGAAGTCTTTGTCCCCTAGATTCCAAGCTCAGTAATACTATTTAAAAAAAAAACATAGTAATTGAGTTTTGCCAAAAGTACAATAAAGTGAAAGAATTGTACCATTATTTCTCACGTGCATTTTTCCAGTCTCTCCTCACATCACTGACATATTCCATCTCAGTCAACTTAGCTTCGTCTGTTCTGTGGCTGGCCACTTTACCCTTTCACTTACCAGTAAGACACGGGGGAAACATAATTTAGAATTCTGCTGAAGAATTTGAGCATTCAGTAACTCATGGACTCTACAGTATAGCCTGGGCAGAAATGGAGATTTCACTGATTTTCATATCCAGGAGCTACCCTTTAATAGATCTCCAGAAGAGTCATCCCTCCTCTGATTTATGAATTCCTGATCTTGTCTAGTAGCATTCTACAATTGTTCATTGAAGGGCTCTGGAGGACTAGAAAATTCAGTGCTTTTTGCAGCGTTTATAGGAGCATGTCATATAGGTTCAGTGTCTCTACCAGTGCCTTGACTTAATCTGGAAAACATTCCTATTCCAACCTAGATAAAAATTGTCCTCTTGCTTCTCTTTTCATGGAGAAAGTGTTTTCTGCATGAGGGCATGGACCTATGCCTAACACAAAATATCAAGAACTTTCTAGGGACTGATATTTATTTCCTGACTGGAGAGATAGATGCAGTTCCTGTATTTGTAACGTCAGTCACCTTTACAAAGCATGGTGCTTTCATTTTGTCTTTCTTTCAAAGCCTTTTAAACAACAGTCATGGCTTGTCTCTTCTTCGTTGGAGACAGTATTAAATTTACCTGGCATAAGAGAGATTTTGTACAGTTAATTTCATAAGATGACTCAAAGTCATTTCATTCAGAGCTGCTTATTTCTCTTGGTAGAATCAATAATGTACATTTCCTGGACATTTCTGTTAACAGTTGGTGGAAAAACATGCGGGTGGAAATTTGTCTTTCCCAGCGGTGCTTGGTAGCATTTGTTTGGAGGCCAGGCATGTAGCAGCTTCATGAATCTTCTTTTTTTTGTTTTCTGTTTGCAGATTTTATTCTTCACCGTACAGTATTGCAACCAACCGCATGATTCCACAGACATCTATCACACCATTCATTGCTGCTTCCCCTGTCTCCACATACCAGGTATGTCCGATTTACCTGCACTTTAGGAGATACCTTTCTTTCAGTAAGACAGTATTTAGAGCCAAAAAGGACACAGTAGAATGAAAAGAAAAAAAAATTCTCATACACTTTAATCACATCTTAATGTAGTAATACTCAAGTTGCGAGTTAGCCTATACTTTCAAGAGCCTGTTTGCATCAATTCACTGGATAATCAAATCCACTATGCTTTTCATTCTTCCTGCTGAGTTTTCCTGATTACGCTACTTTCCAACCAACCTTAATACAGCTCTTTCACCACTGGGAAATTATATTGTTTGTTGTTTGTTATTTTGGTTGTTCATGTTCCCTATTGTGTCTTTTCTAAAAGCACATTTCTAGCAATTCCTTCACTCACTCCGGGATATTTCATCATTGTCATCTCATTTTGTCATGGTTGTCCTGGTAAAGCTACACAGATAGATGTTAAATCATACTTCCCAAGAAACAGAAGAAATTATCAAAGCGGTAAAATGTTGTTTCTAGTCCCTGCTCTTATTTCATTCTCAGTTCCCGAGAGACCAAAAGAGACCTCAGTGGTTCCACATGTGGAAATGCTGGAAAGTCTGAGACTGAATGTGTGTCCCCAACTAGATATTATAGCCAGTTAATTCCAAGTACATAAGTGAATTAAAATAGTCACACTTCTCCCTCAAACAATTCTCCTTATT
The DNA here is from genome assembly GCA_963573385.1 of Cacajao melanocephalus. Taxonomy (NCBI): domain Eukaryota; kingdom Metazoa; phylum Chordata; class Mammalia; order Primates; family Pitheciidae; genus Cacajao; species Cacajao melanocephalus. The sequence goes on from CAUYLG010040581.1 coordinate 108,888, forward strand.
TTATTCCTCTGAGTTGTTACGTATGTGATGTTAATCTCTTCTCTACCTAATATTGTTCTTCAAATAGTTCTTTCCAATTCTAATTAGAAAACACACACACACACACACACACACACATATATATATATATATATATATATATATATATATATATATATGCTGCATGTAGAAAGTGTCTAGTGTCATTTCTTAAAAGTTTGGAGAGAGAAAGAGAAAGAGAATGCAAGCGTGTGTATGTGCATGTGCTTGAATTTTGCAGATGGTGGGGGTGGATGTTACATAATGGGTAAAACTGTAATGTTGCTGACTGCTACTAATTCAGTGAAGTTTCACCTTGTTCAGTCACTATATACTTCATTTCAGGCTATCCCAGCTGTCAGAGAATCAAACTTAAGACTATGTGCACTTTTTCTTAACTGATTCCCCTGAAGCAGATCATTTTCATTCTTTTTCTGCACTCAGATTCTTGAAACATGTCCGTGGGCAAATGGAATAGATTTTCATTTGAATTGCATTAGAGGGTCGCTGAATGGCTGATTTCTTAATTGCTGTTCCTTGGGACCCATGAGGCTCTGTGCAGGTGCCGTTCAGTTTTTGTTCTTCCTGCAGGCCTGCCTGGTTGTAGTGTGTGTGTGTGTGTGTGTGTGTATTTCCTTTTTTTTTTTTTTTTTTTTTTTAATTATCTTGGCCTCTGTTCCAGCCAAGACCACCCATTAAGCCACAGTGTAGAGCACTTTGGTGACATGAATAAAATATTCACAGAAGAATGATTTTACTTGGGAGGGCTCATAAGTGGAATTTAACTCTAGCTCCCTTTTCTCAAAAGAAGAGTTTACAGCAATGCTCTATGTTGTTGATTCTCACCTTTCACCAGTTTTTTTTTTTTTCAATCCAAAGTGTATTGGCAATTCTGTTTGTGTGAGTATATAAAAAAAATCTGAGTTATCCATGTGACATTCAGCTTATATAAGCTCTTTTCATTTGGCTGACACATGGTACATTTAAGAACAGTTGGCTGGCTGATATGCTCATTTTTATTTGTTATACCAATTACCATGAGAGAAAATAATTACAAATTTGCTTAACTTGGGTTAAACCTAAATAACTCCCCCAGATTTTTGGTTTATCTCTTTAGCTCTAAGACAACTTTTACCACTTGGACATATTTCAAAAATGGGATCACTTGAGCATTTGAAGTTACAACTGATGGCAGAAAAAATGAAAGTCTTAGCAGTCAACTCTTGCTTCCTTCATTACTTGTCAGGACATCTCTGAGAGTTGATCTTCAAATGGTCTCTGAGGCCTCCTAAAACTTTTAGCCTTCAATATCAACCTCTAAATATGCTCCAAGACCCAGCCCAGTCCATGTGGGCACTGAATTTAGCTCCACTGAGATGGGAAGTTGCTTTACCTTTTACCATGTTTCAGGGACCAACTTAATGAAGTCCAAGAATTCCCTTTTTGCCCTTGGTTTTGAGGACGAATTAACCATAAAGTCAGATGGACTCCACTTTCTTATAACCTAGTGTGACTCCACTGAACACAAGAACCACGTTCTCTCTATGATTACTTTGTGCTAATAAATGCTGTTTGATGCATAGGTCCAGAGTACTTCATGGATGCCTCATCCGCCATACGTTATGCAACCAACAGTAAGTGTTCTCAGTCACCTGAGGCTAATATTTCTATTATCCAAGTACAAGCTTTTGGAATGCATAGAAGCTTTGGGGTAAAGCTTTTGTTATATTATGTATCTCATTCAGGCAGCCGTATTCTCCAGATAAAAAGCTGTTCCTGAAATGCTACAAAAGCATGTACAATAGGTAGCTAGAGACAGACATAACGTAGAATTAGATAAAAAGAAAGGATGAAAAAGCAAGAGAGTGAGAGAGACTGAGTGCGTGGAAACTTTATTGGAGGAAATAGCAATCAACCACTCAAGCTGAGTCTACCATTTCTTATGCATGAGAAATTTCTGCTTTATGCAGGAACTCAGAACTCAGGACAATTAAATGTATTCTACAAGGAAACTCTGTTTCCCTTCTCTTCTGATATGCTTCTCTTTCTTTGGTGACAGTCTGATATGCTTTAGGGACAATTTGGAGTATCATAGCCAAGTTTTGACTTGAAGCAATATATTTCAAATATGAAGGTAGTTGTCTGCTAATAGATGAAGTTATATAGATAGATGGCAAAGTATGTAAATATTTTATGTTAATAATTATAGCAGTTCTCTTTTTCTTTAGTAAAAACTTTCTCCCTGAAAAATATTCAAACTCTATTTTCTACTTGCTAGATTTCCCATTTTGTGACACAATATTACATCAATTCCAAGTGAAAAGTATGATATGTTACATTAGAATCTAGACTGAAGGCTAATGATTGCATTTATCTTTGTCTAGGTCTTCCGGGTTTTCTAGCTCTATAGAAGTACGAGGTAGAGATTTCAATAGCAACACACTCATGAGAGTGTGAGGCAGGGGAAAGAGGCCTAGACCGGAAGTTGTGTGACAGGGTCTCTGGTGACTCTTCTGGGTATGCTCACACCTGTGCATTTGTTTCCTTTTCTGACACTATACTTAATAGTGCTTTTGTGAGGACCAAATGAGAGAACATGTGTAAAGACAATGTAAAAAGTGTAGCATGCTATGCACTATTATTATCATTATTAAAGAATGCGTCCTCATTATTATCGAATGTGTTCATTATACAAGAAAGAAGCAGTGCTAAATTTTAACCCCTTTAGAAGATATATGTAAATAAGGTAGTATATATTAGAGACCAGGGACCTAAATACACAGGCATGCTTTTCTTGGACTCAAAGAATTAGAGAATCTGGTTTTCACATTCAAGCTGTGTTCATTTTATTTTTTAAATAAGGAAGCTTCCATGTTGCTCCAAACATTTTGATAGTTTGTTTTTTATTTAAAGAATAAAATATATGTAGTTAACACAGCAGAACTTTGTGTCATATTTTGTAAATCCCCTTATTTACTATTATTTACGCACCTTGGGGGCTTTCTGAGTTCATCTGGTCTATGGTCTATAAATCATACCAATATGCAACACATCCAGGCTGCACTTTTCTGTTCAAGTCATAAGGTAAAATTCAGTATGTGCTGCCAAACCAATACATAGCATAGCAAAGACTGATCCAACAGAGGAAAAGGAAAGAAGTCCTGCCAGATTCTCAAGAGGAGGTTTTCTGAAAGGAAACAAACCAACTTCTAAAAAATGTGTTCATCCATAAAGCACTAATGCTAACTTAGTCTTCATATTGAGTTTTAACATCATCTCTCTGTGGCCAAAAGGAGTGCACATCTGGCAAAATCTGAATATTTTACCAGATGTCAAACTATGTAAGATTCTTCAGTACTTCCAGATCTATTAGGGGCAGGGAAGATGGTTGTGTGGGACTATTTCAGCTGTCACTCAGGACCTTAACAAAGGTTTTCACACTCCTCCTTTTCTACCCCAGTATAGCTTCGGCAGGGAAGATGGTTGTGTGCTATTATTTCAGCTGTCATTCAGGACCTTAACAAAGTTCTTCACGTTCCTCCTTTTCTACCCCAGTATAGCTTCAGCCTCGTGTTTGCATGTATTATTTCTGTGTGTGTATTATTAGTGTGTGTGTGCACATGTGTGTGTACTTTAATTTGTCCCTTTAGATTTTCCTTGCTGCGACTACTACTCAGAGCTGATATTGTATCACTTCCCATGACTAGATTATGCATCATGCTTAAGCTTAGGCCGCTAAGTTTAAATGTAATGTTTATGACTGGGGTGGATTCCTGGAAAAAAAGAAGTGGCTGGGCCACCCACCACTTTACTGTCTTTTACATGGAGTAAATGGCTAAACAGTCTCATGAAAATACAGAGTTTGTACCATCAGTCTTTGCCGTGTAATAATCTTGCTGTTTGTCCATATCACAGAAGTAACTTTACCCAACTGCCTTTAATTTTATCATCTAAGTGAGGGTAAATTACTCTATGATACTAAAATGTAAAATATGAAACTAAAATATAAAAATATTTAAACCATCGAAGACTACAAATCTAAGACTGCAAAAAAACCTGAATCTGGGAAGAATTAATGAGGAACTTGATGATGAACAGCATGGATTCTTGGTTGAGCTCATTAGGATAGGAAACCCTTCTTAGCAATGGGGTATTGAATGATTTACTTAAACTTTCTGGGCCACAGTTTTCTCATCTGTAACATGGACATAATAATACATAAATAATTATGTTTTGTTCATTAAATGAAATAATGCATTAAAACTCTTAAAGTAATTTCTAGAAGATGGCAAACACTCAATAAATTATTATTATTTGGTTATATTAGTAGACTTCTCATTATGCTTTAAATTATCCCAGTTTTGTCTAATGAGTGTTGTTATAAAAACGAAGTTGAAAATAAGCAACTTTGTTGAGAATCGTCTATTTCTTCCACATTCGTAGTGCTCATTACCTTACTTCACTAATGAGTTGGGTGGAGAGAGACTCTGGCTATAAACAAGACAGATTGCTTAGACTGGTACTTATTTCACTTAATTTCTAAACATTCAGCACCTAATACTTAAAAAATAATGCCATTGAGAATCTTTTTATTCAGTAACTGGAGACCACTTTACAAATAGATTCAAAGTGTCAAAATCTGTATCTCAAATATATTGCCTGTAATTCCAATTTGCTTGCAACTTTTCTTCTCTATCGCATTTTCTCTTTCCTCATTTTATGGTAATTTCATGCATGAGCTTTCATTGTACAAGAATATACCTCCCCCATCACCAAGCATGTGCACTGACTCCTGAGTTGCAGCCCGACATATCACCTAGGCTAGAAGCCCTTCAGATTCTCTCTCAGGCTTGACTTGAAGGGCTCTGACGTCTCAATCTGGTTTGTATGCGGAGAGAAAACAGTGCTTTCATGAAGTTCTGAAGTAGAGCTCAACGTCCTTGATCTCTTTGCTAGGGAGGATGATCGGGTAAACTGGTGTGGTAACAACTGGTAAGAGAGAAATGAAATGGCACAGAGAAGGAAGGGAACAGTAAAGGCCTGAAATAATGGAAAACTTAAGCATATAATGTCTACAGTTTACCATTGATGTTTGTTTCTTTGGAGATTTAATTTCCTTAGTATGCTTGTAGATTTAGAATAAAATACTCTGGGAAGAAAAGATAGACATCTTCTTGCACGGGTTATAATTCTGGTGTTTTTGAAAAAAAAGAGATTTCTTTTATTGGCCCCTGGGAACTTAATGGATCTCCTAGAAAGCTGTCAAACCCCATGCAGAGAAGCAAAAGTATTTCTGTTTGCCTTTTGTTGTTGTTAACCTGAATAGACTCTGAGAAGACAGCACTGTTAGACTAAATTAGGAACGCCCTTTTTGCTGAGAAGAAGTAAAAATGCTGAGTTTGTCAATGTGTACTTGGTTATTTGTTTCTGCTTCTCAGCACAGACGTCTGTACTGCATGCTGAAATCTCACCATTACACTGACAGAATTTTAATAGTTGACGGATTGCACCAAATATCTACTCTACAGAGCAGTATGTTACACCGGAATGTCATGTGAATACACAATTGAAATTTCTGTATTTCAATATGTTGGATATTTTGTTACATCTGTATTACTGATAGGGAGAAAAGATGATAGTTTTTAAGAGGACGCAGAGTTCTACTTTCTTAAACTTTATTTAAGCTCATTTGAAGCACAAATCTTCTGTTCTTGATATGGTTAGCGTTATATCATCTTAAGGAGAAAGGTCAGCTTTCATTTTGACTTAATTACAAATTGGTTATCTAATTACAGTATTCTAAGAAATGCAAGATGCCTTATTGAATCAATACATGATTTGTTGCCATGGCAACAAATGGCAAACAAGTTGCAAGCAAATAAAAATGATAATTGTTATGATTAATAAACTCTAAGTATTCAGCTAAAGAGCAAATATAAACTGCTTCTCTACAATCAGGCTGTTTAAGAAGCCCCAGAATACTTAATTTGGTCATTCTTTGCCCATTAACATGTAAGGCCTAAGGCCTAGTTTTGGAGTTGTATCTTTCAAATTTGTAGGTGTGTTTTTTGAGAAGGCATTATCACCAAATTTGCCTTAATTACTGTAGTAAATAGTCCTGGCTTTGCTATTATTAAATGTAACTTCAAAATTCTACAGTAATTTTTCAAATATAATCTCATGTGACTTTAGTAAAAATAACTTTAAACAATGAAATGCAAGGCTTATAATTCAAAAGAAGTGTATAGAGTATAAAAGATTTTCCGCCTAGGATCCCCTCATTCATCATTTCTATTCTCTGGAAATAAACCTTTTAAACAAAATCAGATATTCCTATCCGGTCAATTTTATATGCATATGAAAGTATATATGTGCATGTGTGTCAGTGTGTATATAATTTTAATTTTTAATATAAACAAAATCTACAAATATTGTATCACACTTTATTTTTCCTCAATAATGTTCTGGATGTCAATAAATGTGAGTCACATGTAGATCTACATCAGTTTTGATAACAGCTCCATTATCCATTATTGTATAAATGCACCAAAAGGCATACTTTCTTGAAAACTCAAGATTGTAATATTTTGTGCTAGTGAGAAAACACCTGTCAGATAAGTGCTGACACAAAAGATATATACATTTTAAAATTTAGTATATATTATTGTCAAATTGCATTTTATATAAGTTTTTCTTTCTCTATAACCTCAATTAAAAGTGGGTGATTTCAAGTTTTAAATACTTTGTTAATGTGGTCAATATCTCACTGACATTTCATTTTCATTTCTGAATCCTATGAGTTGAGTTGATTTTCACGTTTATTGACTGATTTTATTGTCTTTATCTCTGAACTTCAAGTTGGTTTGCTTTGCTAAGTTTTCTTTTGAGATATTGATCTTTTCTTATTTATAAAAGATCTTATTACAATTAGTAAGTTTACACTGTCATAGATAATTTAAATATTTTCTCAGTTTTCTTTAAATTTTAATTGTATAATATTCGTCATGCAGAATTTTGCTATTTATGTATTCAAATTTATCAGTGTTTCTTTTAGAACAAGGGTCAGCAAAGTTTTTCTGTAAAAAGCCAAATAGTAAATATTTTCTTTTTTGTGAGCTTTGTGGTCGATGTCACACCTACTCAATTCATGGTGTATTGTGAAAGCATCCATAGTCAATATATAATGGATGGGTGTGGCTTGAGTTCCAATGAAACTTGTCTACAGAAATTGGTATGGCCACATTTGACTCACAGGCTGTATTTTGACAACCCCTGCTTTAAAGCATCTGGATTCCATGCAAAATACCTTAATCACTATAAGATTTAAAATGCCACATGTTTTCTTACTGTGTTTATAGTAAACCTTGTTTAAAAATGTTGTTACTTTTGAAGTTTACTTTATAGCATGAGATGAGATTAAGATCCAAAGTTTCGTGTTTTCTCCCCGCAAATGTGTAACCAATGGTCATCACAAATTTTACCAAAGGAGCCATTTGTATTTCCTCCTCTGACATAAAATTTATGCCAATATTTATCACATAATCAAATCTTTTTATCTTTGAGTCTATTTCCAAACTCTATTCTATCCTGCTTATCTATTTCTTTTCACCATCACTCTATTTTGGTTACCATAACTTGTAATACCTTAATCAGGAGTGTCCAATATTTTGGCTTCCCTGGGTCACACTGGAAGAATTGTCTTAGGCCACACATAAAATGCACTAACACTAATGATAGCTGACGAGCTTAAAAAAATAATAAATCTCATAATATTTTAAGAAAGTTTACAAATCTGCGTGCGGTCACATTCAAAGCCCTTGTGGGCTGCCTGCAGCTATGGGTCACATGTTGGGCAAAGTTGCCTTATAAACTGATAGGACATGTCCACAATATTTTTTTTATTGTTTCTCAAAAATTTTTCTAGCTATTTTACATTTTCAGAAGAACTTTAGTAGCATTCAATCCACTTAAAAATGTTCCGAAATTTCAAATTTTATATCGACTTATGGGAAATTTAAGAATATGCCATATTTACAACACTGAATTTTTCTATACATAAAAAAATAACTTTCATTTACCCAAGAATTCTTTTATGTATTTTGAATCACTTAGTAGCGTATCAGGTTTCCTCCATGTATGTTCTATACTTGCTTAATATTTTCTTTGGTATCTTCATATTTTTATTATGATATATCTTAGGTTTTTTTTTGTTTGTTTGTTTTTGGTTTTTTTTGGTTTTTTTTTTGGTTTTTTTCCTGTGGCTGTAACAGAATAACTCAGACTGTTTAATTTATAAAGACAATAAGTTTATATAGCTCACAATTCTGGAGGCTGGAAAGCCCAAGAGCTTGTTGTAGGCAGCCAGTGAGGACCATCCTGTTACGTCATAACGTGGCAGAAGATTTCCCCTGGCAAGAAGGCAAATACAAGGGTGCCAGAGAGAGCTTCCTTTTATAACAAAGCAATTCCCACATACTGACTCCCATGGCAACGTTAACCCATTCATGAGGACATAGCTGACATTAATCAATTCATAAGTACAGAAAAATTATTTCTAATGCATATGTTTTCTAACACATGAAATAAATATTCTTCAGCATTATAATAATAAAAATTTTATTATGTTTTTTCATTGACACTTTGGTGTATAAAAATTTATATACTAGTTTTATTCATTTAATTTTTAAAATCTATTATTCAAAAAGATTGCTGAAATTTAGAATATATATATAAGTTAAAATAGGCATATAAAATACCAATTTGCTTTTACCCAAAGATTGCTAATGCTAACATCTAATGTTATATGTTTCCAGATATTTGTCTGTATTTATATCAACATCTACCAACTTCTCTACATCTACATAGACACATGCACACAATATACCCATTATATATGTCACATGTATCTGTATATACCTTTTACCAAAATGCTATCAGTCAAATGATATCACATAATACCTGCTATTTTCAGCTAATAATTTATTCTCATTTTCCCAGTCAAGAAATTATTTATCATCTCTAATCAAATTTTCCCACTTGACCAAAAATGTAATTTATACTGGTTTACCCAATCCAGGAAGCAATCAGTGACCACATATTATATCTGGTTATTGTGTCATTTAAGGCTCTTTTAATCTGACAGTCTCTTTCCCCCCTCATATTCATGGCTAGGCATCCTGCTGTGTATCTTACCCTCGAGAAATGTTTGGTTGATTCTTCATGTTGCTGTTTACCCTTTTCTTCTACCTCATATATGAAACAATTTGTATAACCAGCTATCTTTCTGAATTTTCTCATTGTTTTCAATAGGATATTTAATTCATTCTCAGCTTTTCCAGGTCATCAAAAATAATCAAAATTTCCACCTCATTTTAAATATTTATATTTCATAATTTATTTTCTGGCCAAAGACACTATTGACAATATTTTCCTTTTGCCAGTTTTATTGTATTAATATATTTGTAATTAACTGTATTATAATTTTTAATGTATTTTTCTAAGGCAGAATCATTCTGCTATGAACACCATTTGGTTATGATACATCTCTCTCAAAAACAAACTTCAGGATTATACTTGTTTATAGTTTATTATTTTGGCATTGGTTTTTATTAATAAAGTTATTAAGCATTTTTGTCAGGTTTAAATACTAGATTAACAAAGCCTTCATAAAATTGATTTGGAATAATTCATTTTTCTCTAACTTCAGAAACGATTTTAAATAGCATTGAAAAAATCTTTTTGAAGATTATAAAATCTTCTCATGCAAGACTATTTTAGTTTTGGGGAAGAGATGCATTTATTTTACCAAATCCATTTAAAAAATAATCTATTACTCTAGTCAGACATATCCTCAGGAGGCTAAAACTTTATAATCTATTTAAGAATTTGTTAATATTGGCCCGGTGCAGTGACTAAGCCTGTAACCCCAGCACTTTGAGAAGCCAAGGCAGGCAGGTTGCTTGAGCTCAGGGGTTTGAGACCAGACTGGGCAACATGGCAAAACCCTGTCTTTACAGAAAATAAAATAAATTAGCCAGGCATAGTGGTACATGCCTGTAGTCCCAGCTACTGGGGAAGCTGAGGTGGGAGGATTATTTGAGCCCAGAAGGTCAAGGCTAAAGTAAGCCAAGATCACACCACTGTACTCCAGCCTGAGCAACAGAACAAGATGCAGTCTCAGGAAAAAAAAAAATTGTTATTATCATGTATGATCCTGAAGAACTCTATCTTGTCCCATAGTTGATGGTCATATTGCTGAGTGATCAAACCCAACTGGATTGTAAAATGTTGTGGTCTTAATAAAATTAGCATTATCTTTTGCTCCGTATAGTTCTTAAGTTAAATATAGTACAAGCATAAAAATCATCAGTTGCCAACTGCTTAATAATGAATTTCTAGGAATAAGCATGTTGTACATCAATAATTTGTAATTTTGAAGAATGTATAGAGTTTTTTAATGCCCTTCATTGTCATAAAATTTGAGGAATATTTTCCTCACATGCTCACTTGATTCAGTCCTTCTTTCCCTTAGCCCTTAGCTATATCAATCACTGACTCCTCATTTTATAAAATTAAGAAACTTGGGTTCAATGAAAAAAATCAACAGATAATAAACAAATATTCTTTAGCATCAAATATGTGCATAATATTTTTCTAGATATTGTTGGAAATTGAGGAGAGAAAATAAGAAATAATTTGTCCTCAAGACTTGTAATATAATTGTAGAAAAGCCTTATATGCTCAAGATAATTTCATTAAAAAGGTATAGTTGAAAATTTGTCAAAATTTTAGTAATTACATAACCTTAAAAATGAAGCTGGCTCTGTGAACAGTTAAGGACAGGGAATAAAATGACATAAATATGGCCTTAAAGGATGGGCGATGTTTGTGGAGCTAAAAAGAAAAACGGAGAATGTTTTAGGTGAAAATAATACACAAAAAGTATGCGGGGGGAGTCTCAAGTTATTTCAAAGGGGACTACAGAAGGAGACAAATAGCCTGCCTTAAGTGAAATGTTTATATTAGGGAATAAGGGAAAGATTTGGTTGGAAAGTTAAATTGCTATGTATTGAAGAAGTATAACTTTCACGCAGACAAATCTGGCAGACTTTCCTACGCATTTTTTATTTGCTTGACAATCCCAGTACTATTGTTTAGAATTTAGATTTACTCTGGAAAATGTAAAACAGAAGGAGTAAGTTATGTCATTGATGTGTGCATAAAAGTAATAATTTCCAGTGAAGTAATGTATGAATCAATTATAAATAGAAAAAAGTAAATTCTGCTGCATTATGAAATGCGATTATACAAAGTGTTTGTATATAAAGTCATTTTATAATCATAAAAATAATTTTGGAGGTAATATTTATCGCCCAAGTGGATCTCCTGAAAGCTTCCTGCTCTCTGAGATCCCTGCCTCCTAAGTACAGGAGTGTCTAGAGGCAATGGTGGGTCTAGAATCTTTTGAAATATAAAAATATGCTTTAATACATTTTTTAAAATTCTCAGATACAATGGTTGAAGTCACCAAGTGCTAGGCACCAACGCATCTCCAGAGGACATAGGGATGCATATATTAACAGATGGTCACTGTGTCTATAGCCAGTCACATGAAAATTGGCATCAACTGACATATTCTAGCTCAGGAGTATGCAGGGGTGTGTGTGTGTGTGTGTGTGTTATGTATGCATGTAGCCTGTCTTTCTGCAGGAGGTTTTATGTTATTTTTTTTAACAACCTTTAAAAAGAAAGAATAGCTCAAGATATAATGTATTACATTTTAGAATAGCAGGCACAGCATTCTGGACTCGACACAACCAACAGCTGCTGAAAAGCCAAATTTCAATCATACATGATCTCCAATGTGTCCTTGGATAGTACTTAAAATTTCTTCATTACTTCATCATTAGTAAAGCAGAGTATCACTATTTTGCCAGTTCTTTCATAAAGATGTAGATGATGTTACTTCCTTAATAGCTATTTAATATATTAAATGTAGTTCAAATAGAAACACAATGTTAGATATCCAATCTATTAAATTCTTATTTCCTAAAGCAAGAAAATATGCAGCTAAAATAAAGAACCTGTCAGACTTTCTAGAAAACAGCAAGTTACCAGGGCAACACATCATATAGAGGTAGGGTACGTCGTTTATTTTATAAATGTTACCAGGGTAACAGAAACTACTCCTGGAAATCACGGAAGGATTTAGGATGAGAATACAGATAGTCCATGGAACTATTTGTTCTTTCATAGCACATTGGAACGAAATGTCCAAACATATTTAAAACTTTTAAACAGTTATGTGAAGTATTTGGGTATTCATGAAATTGATAATCATAAATGGGTTCAAATGTTGAGCGTATTCTCAAATATTAAAATATATTATTTTTGATTTCTTATTGCTCAGTATGTCATTGGGATACTTTATTTTACTCTGAAGATTGACTTTGCTAAATTAGCTCTAGAGAACCTAGTTATTTCTACCTAGGTGCAGTCTCTGCAATTTAGGATCATGGTTAATGGTGTTGATTAGCTTGCTTTTTTTTAATTGGACTTTAGGTTCTGGGATACATGTGCAGATCATGCAGGATTGTCACATAGGTACACACATGGCAATGTGGTTTGCTGCCTCCATCCCCCTGTCACCTACGTCTGGCATTTCTCCCTATGTTATCCCTCCCCGACCTCCCCATCCCTGCACTGTCCCTCGGCGCCCCCAAACAGACCACAGTGTGTGATGCTCCCCTCCCTGTGTCCATGTGTTCTAATTGTTCATCACCCACCTATGAATGAGAACATGTGGTGTTTGATTTTCTGTTTTTGTGTCAATTTGCTGAGAATGATGGTTTCCAGATTCATCCATGTCCCTACAAAGGACACAAACTCATCATTTTTTATGGCCGCATAGTATTCCATGGTGTATATGTGCCAGTTTTATAGGCCAACCAATTAGGGTGTACCAGGGAGGGAAGTAGATAATGGAGAGAAAGGGAAAAATCTATACACACACACACACACATAATTTTCATGTGTGTGTATATGGTGTGTATGGATTAATCAAGTTTGCTCAAAGAATTATGCAGTTTAGAGTTATATTTTTCAAAATGATAACACAAATACAAGTAAAGTGCCTTCAAACTTTTCTGCTGCCAAAGAAGAAACTTACCAAAGGTAGGGATTAAACTTACATTTTTCTCCCTGTGTTAGGACAATTAGTTTTCCTCCCAATAAGACTTTCTGTCAGAAAACAAATAATTCTAATATGTTCATCTATGGTTAAAAATTAATGTATGTGCAAAGTCTATAAGCAGTAAAGAGAAGGAAGTTATTCACTGTGGAGGAAGTAGAGGAGTAAGAACAAGGCTTAACAGGAGGTAATTCCTGAACTTGATTTTGAAAAATGAAGAGGAGTGTTTTAGACCAACAAGTGTTGGGTATCAGGCAGGATGAGTTCTCTGAGCAAAGCAAATGCTAGATTGTAGGCAGGGTTTTGGTCCTATCCACCATGTGCTACAGCTGGTGAACATCTGAAAGAGCAAGGTGTGTTTACAGGCTACCAGGTGCCTCTAACACTGGGCCATATGCATGACATTTGTGTGCTCTTCAACAGTTCTGTGACAGAAGCTATCATTTAATCAGGAATGAGGGTTGTTGTCCTATATTCCATTCAACATGGCATCTTCTCCTAAAGATCTGCTCGCATTGTGTTGGCAAAACCCCCTCACCAATATCCAATGTGCCCCTTCACAAGCTCTCCACTCAGAGTTGAATGTAATATCCAGGGCATGTTTTTGATATTACTTGGGTGTCATAAAGTAATCATTATAGCCTCTGCACAAGGCTAATTAGTTCTAATTACTGAACACCCCGGGTGAAACTGAGATTTCTACTACACTCAGAACCCCGAGAATGCTTAGTGTCTCATCATTTGATGGTCAGCAAATGATTCATTGCTAAGTTATTCAAACAATAAAGTAAGATGATAAAGACTCTAGGAAAAAGTACCAGAACTTATATGTCAATGTGAGTTTCTTTTTTCCATGCAATGAAATTACTTTGGGAGGCCTTTTCCATTGATGCCATCTTAGACTAGGATATTTAAAAAACTTTTTATTTGGGAACAATTTTTAGAGATAATGTATTAATCATACGAGTAAAATAAGTTCATCAGGTTATATTCTTGTGATAGAAAAATAGAGAGATAGATATATACATATGTAATAGATAAATTGATTGATTGAATGGGTGGATGGATGATGGATGAATGGATGTAGGGAAGGATGGATGCAGGGATGGATGGATGGATGGATGGATGGATGGTCAGATAGACAGAATATAGGTAATAGATATCCTGGGACATGCAACTAGTTTTTCTTTCCCAACTACAGTATAATTTTATTATTTGAGAGTTTATTTCATGTAGTTCACAATATTTCTCCCTTTCTATTTTGTTCTAATAAATATTTGAGAATGGGTTACACTTTATAGACTATTTCTGCATTGGCAAATATTAAGACTCAAGCTTCCAGGTGCTGTTAAACAAGAATACTGACAAAGGTTTCTGAGGAAGTTAAAGACATGCATCTTCTTTGAAACCAAACTGAACATATTAGGGAAATTGATGCTAATGTCAAATTTGTCTTCGTAAGTTTGATCATTAAATCTCGTCATTGCCCATAAGTAGGTTTGTTATAAACAACTTAGGAAAAGTTCTCTTATGTTTATCATGTAGTATTCTAATTCCTTTTCAGTTGCAGGTTTGTTTATATCCGCTGAAACAACTGTGTTAGTCAGCCTAATGTCTTCACTGGCAGTTACATATGTAGAAAGAAGCATTTTCTTGTGGACATTTCTTTTATTAACTCTCAATAAAAGCCAAGCAAATGTTAACGTTCAATTTTGTGAAGAAATGGATAGAGCAACTAAATTAATATTCTTCAGGTATATAAGTTTCTTATATACCTGACCTGCCTTGATAGAAAAATGACTCAGTAAATCCAGTTGTCTGACCTGTGGCATTTTTGGTGTTTAAGTGTATTTAGTCTGAGCCAGGATGTTATTAAGATTAGACCATCTATACCATCTGATGTGTAGTATCATCTAGATAGAGGCTATTTTACTTCTCATGGAAAAGACGACAAGATTGCTTAGTTTGTGGCAGAATTTTCCTTAATAAATGTCCTCAAAGCTCTCAGAAGAGCCTAAGCATGTATACAATTGAGATTTTGTAGTTCTATGCTATTGAGTGCTTGAGAGGCAAATTTAACCTAAAATATTGAGGGCAGGCATAAGACCTCTTGGCTGTCATCACTAGGTGGCTCATAAAGTACTCATGACTTTTGGTAGTACTAGACCCTGATGCATTTGCCAAGATGAATCAGCTGTAAAATGTATTCCGTGAATACTACGCAGCCATAAAAAACGATGAGTTTGTGTCCTTCATAGGGACATAGATGAATCTGGAAACCATCATTCTTAGCAAACTGACACAAGAACAGAAAACCAAACACCGCATGTTCTCACTCATAGGCAGGTGTGGAGGGGAGCATCACACACTGTGGTCAGTTGGCAGGGGTAGGGGAGGGACAGTGGGGGTGAGGAGGGATAATGTGGGGAGAAATATGAGATATAGGTGATGGAGGATGAAGGCAGCAAACCACCTTGCTATGTATATACCTATGCAACAATCCTGCATAATCTGCACATGTACCCTAGAACCTAAAGTACAATTAAGAAAAAGAAAGAAAAAAGATGTACTCCATGGTAGCAAATGAAACTGATAGGATAGAATTATTTGATATGGACAATGAGAATTTCAAAGTATCTGCATAAATGGATGATTTCACATCAGATAAAGCTCATATCAAACCAGTCTATCTTACAGTAATTATTCAACAGGTTCAGCTAACTTTGAAATCTACACTTGAGAAATGACAGAAAAACTAGATCATCAGCGTAGGAAACATCGTCCTGCTGACTTAGGAAGAGATACAAATAGTTCAGTTGGCATCACACTGTTTATGTCTAATATATTTACAAATTAGAGTGGTACTTGTTCACTTTCATATCACTTAACATAAGTATAAATTCATTGCACGTAATTGAGGAGAAATAGTAGAAACAAGCTGAGAAAACTGAAAGCAAATTCCAAGAAAGAGGATTAGTCCTCATCTATGTTAAAAAGAACATTGTGCTCTTGGCTTTATATTCTTATTTAGCATAGAGAAAATCAAGCTAATTATCAATTTGGGTTCTGAATAATAATCTTAAAACTTCTATTGAGAAGAGAAACCTTTTATCAAAGAGTTATCCTTAAAAGGTTCTTAATCAATACACATTAAAGCCATTTCTGCATAACAATGTTGTACATTAAGAATCAATTCTTACTTTCCAATAAAGGCTTTTATCTTCTTTGTCTTGTATCTCTAAGTATTTTCAATCAATACTGAACAATCATTATGCTTCCAAGTTTGTGTTACATGATACATGTCTAAATCCTCAGATTCTGATATCACACTCCAAAAGAACTTGTTTCTAACTTTCTGAGATACATATATGAAATTTATTTCAAGGAAGAGTTTATATGATACATAACATGAACAGATGAATGGATTGATGGATGCTACATAAACATTACTGTCCATATATGCTGAATGCTAATCTCCATTTTAGATATTATTTAACCAAAAGACTGATACGTATAATAAAAATGTGTGTTTCTATGAAGATGTTCAGAGTTACATTTATATGATACCAAAAAAAAAAAAAAAAAACACTGAATGCTGTTGAGATTTGTGGTATTCATTAGTAAGGAAGGGAATATGGTAGATGCATTGGTCAAAACTGACTCTAGGAGATTTGAGCCTAGGTGGCTAGGTGGAAAGTGATGTTCTTAAACTGAATTAGGATGTGTAAGAGAAGGCATAAGTTCAGGATCAGGGATATGGAGTGCCTTTTAGGCATATTGACTTTTTAAGGCCAGATAAAGATTTTCAATATGTGCCTTGAAAAACAGGTTTGCCACCCAAGAAGAATAGTAATAGACAAACGAGTCATTTATTCCTGTTGGAGACAACAGATGAGATTTCTAGCAATTCATTTACTTTTCATAGTAATTACCATGTTTGAGCTATGCAATAGCTCTTAGACTTAAAAAGGTAAAGTACTGTGCATATGATGATGTTACCTTAAATTCAACAGTCTTATGTGCACTAAATTAAATGCTTGCCTATGCCCCTTATAAGCAAGATTGTTCAGCAACCCAGTTATGCCTTTTCTTATACCTGTAATGTTATGACTAATTACGTATTGCATTACGTATGTCTTTTTTGAATAAAGCCAAGGTATACGCACTTGACATTTCCTCTTAAGGAACTGACCACAGTGGTAAATTAATTAGAAAACAGAGATAGAGCCTTCAAATTAGAAGAAATCTGAGGAGCCCCCATTGAAGTCCAGCAGTTGATATAAAGGTTTCAGAAACTGTCATATATATCCATGAAAAGCTGTTTCATTTCCATTTTGTATAACATTTCAGGCATTTTTTTAAAATTACATTGTCTTTCTTCCATAGCCATCAGCCCAGCTAGTGGAAGAACAACAAAATTTGAAAAGCACAGCAACAAGCCTCTACCTCGTAAAACCAAGAAAGCAATAATCTCCTTTGTCGAGCCTATGAGAAAATTTTAAAAGTCCTCTGTTGGTTTGTTTATCTTCTTGTTTAGATACATCTATCTCATTGTTAGTCATTGTGGATGTAGGGATTTATAAACCCTATGCTATTATCACTGGAGGGTTCCCACTGCTTGTCGAATAGAGTGGTCTCTTCTTCACGTTCCTAAAAAAATCCATTTCTTTTACTTTATTGACAAGAATAGATTATTTCAGGCTTTGCGGGATAATCCCATCTTTGGCCGTTGGGGCTTTAAACCGTATTTTTCTCTAACTTTCTGGTTGATGCTGGTAATGAGAACCACTTTTACCAATCATAGAAGTATGAGCTCAGAGTGACTCACTAATTCCAGTGTTTCAAATGGCCAACTTGAAAAAGCTACATAGGAGGATGTGAGAGCTAAATTATTGAAGAACATCATGTTTTCCTCTGTGGTTTTTCCATGCCCTGAATATTTTATACATGCTTTTTGTTGATGTTTTTTTTTTTCTCTGTTCTATTTGACATTTTAAAAAGCAGAAGTTTAAAGTAAGTTTCCTAAGAATCCCTAACAGTATGCTCATAAGTCAGGACAAATGTTTACAAATTGGATTGTGGCTCAAAAATTTAACTTTCCTTCATGTCTTTTTCTAAATATAAAATTCAGCCCAAAATTGTCAAGACTGAGGTTTCATTGACAGACAATCAGCAGGAGGTCCTTTTAGTGGAATATTACCTGTGATACAAAAGGATTAAACATTTCACATACAAACATTTAATCTGTGCTATCTAATTACTGACATCTGAACCAGTATCAAGGAATTTGTCAGTTTTTCACTTTTGTAATTCTGACAAAGGAAAGAAGCAAGACACTTAATTCTGCACCTGGAACAAACTTCTAATGCAAAACCATGTAGCTTTAGTCTTTTCTCTTGAGATGGACTAGGATGTGTTCCCCGTATTTCTGATTTGTAATGATTCAGCAAGGCAGCCCTGTTACTGCCATCACCTTTGCTTATGAAGTTATGTAGATAGTCACACGTAAATCAGAATGGTCCAACCATTTGATCATGTCTATTTCTATTACACATGGTCAGGCATATGATGAGAAATATTCTGGCTAACACAATGTTATCTTATAACTGTCCTAGAAAATGAAATAAATTGTTACAGCATTGATTTCCTAGCAGAGTCAAAATTATGCAAGGAGGAAAGTCTTTCTACTTTTACTCACATCCCTGTACTCTCTGATAAATCTTTCTCTCTTTCCCTCTCTCCTGTTACTTTTGGTGCTATACAGATTCAATTTATTAGACAGTTACTAAATTACTTAATATTATTGCTTAAAATGTATCTTCTCTTCCTTAATTTGTTAGGTTTAATAATCTCCAGTGAATATCCGTTAGAGAGCATATGCTTTTTTCCCCCATTTGAATTGTTAAAAGTCATTAGAACTAGGATTTTGAGCCAATCTGAAATCGGCTAGATATTCCTTATGTTGCTTTTATCAGAAAACTTACTTATTGGCTGTTCAGGGGAAGCACATATTTGTTCTAAAGTAGGCTGTTAATTATCATATCAGTCTAGCCAATATTGTGATGGAACATTGCAAGTATAGGAGAATCAAAAACATGTGGGTTGTATTTCCAGAAAAATATATAAGAGAATAAAAAACATGTGGGTTGTATTTCCAGAAAAAAATATATGTGTATTTGAAAATTAAAGATTCCTTAGGGGAAGAAAAATTTGTTTTAAATTTTATTAATCCCCAAGGTATTTAAAAATCCTCTGAAAGAATTTTAAAGTACTGCAAATTATAATTATCATGTAAGTAATTAATTCCTGAAATGTTTTCAGCAGAATCAAGAACATTTCTGTTGCCTGGACCTTGGAAGAATGACAGCAATAAAAAAGTTCACATTCTTTGCCAGGTTTTTCCCCTTAACACTGAAAATGTTAAATTGCTCTGAAGTTAGTGACTTATGGAAAAATGAAGCCAGAGTCATTCATTCCTGTGTTCATTCAACAAACATTTTTTCGGTGTCTGCTATGTGCCAGGCACTGCCGTTCTAGACAGTTGGAATACAACACCAAACCAAAGAAAGATCCCCTCTTCATGGAATGTATGTTCCAGGAGGGGAAACATAATTTAAAACTAAAAATGCAATGGCAAATGATGTTAAATATTTGAAGTCAGATTTTGGTAAAAATAGCAAGCAGGTGAAATTTGTCTTTTAGAACCCTAGCCATTATTTTCAACATCTTTTCTTCCCACTTTGTGATGTCCTTTCTTCAAGATGCTTAGATGTTCCAAAAGCTCATTCTTCCTTTCTTTTGATTTTTTATTTAGACAATGTTTAAAGAGAACCCACTGTGTGCCAGATAGGTGCTGTACCATATTCAGAGATCTAATGGAGTGTAAATTAGGTATAGTCCCTGTCTTTATGAAACTTCCAGTGTATTGGGGAAGAGAGAAGTAAATCAAATTAGTATTTCAAGGAATAAGAAATTAAACTGGCCATACGTTCTATTAAAGAAAGATTCATGGGACTCTGATCTCATGCATGTGTGTATTTCTGCATGCATTTGGTAGGATCCTCTTAGAAAGGGTCATGGGAGACAGAAAACAACTGTCCACTCCCACTAAACTAACAGTGGGTACTTCTCTCAAAAACTCTCCTGAGAAATTTGATCTGGTCATTAGCATCTTGGTGTAAATGAGGTTATCAGTAGACTTAAGTGTGTGCAATATTTTTCCTATTACTTTGGAAAAAAAGCATGTGAACCTTCTAGAAAATTCCAGGCGTCAGCAAGAAGTTCATTGGTCTTTTGGGTTTGGAGTCTTCTATGCTTTGGAATAATGTCCTGCCTACTCAGGGTACAGAGAAGTCCTTCACTCTGTCTTTTCATGAGGCCATTGTATAATATTGTATATATTGTCACAGAAGATAAACCTAAATATTATAGAATAATGTTTCTAAGGATGAAGGAAGTGAAGATCAGAGAGGGTAATTGACATTACAAGTATCAGACAACTTGGTGGCAGAGCTGGGATAGGTATGTTTCCATTCAGTTAACACTAGCTCTATTTCATTATATCTGGCTTCATTTATTCATTAAATTTTGATATTTCAGGTTATGTAATTTAACCTAAAGTAAATCAAGTTGGCAGATTAATAAAAAAATTATGATTGGGTTCTTCTGTATATGAAATACAAAATATTAGTATGTTATCTATGTCCTTTAATGCCAATTACATTAGCATATAAAGTAAGATTTTTTTAATGTTTTAGCAATCCTATCATTATGTCTTAAGTGGAAAGGAGTTTTATGATTTAGCTAAAAGCTTTGATTTTGACAGGCACTTTCTTCCAAATAGTATCATAATTTAATTCTTTCTGTCCTAAAATTAGTTAAAAGCTTTGATTCTGGCAGACACATGCATCCAAATGTACCATAATTTAAATCTTTTTGTCTCAAATTTATGTTATCCTGGGTGATATGTCTGAGGTAAACATGCCTTATTTTTAATGTTCATAATCAGTGAATATGACCCACATTAGTATTATAAATATTGTAGAGCTATTTCAAGTTATCAAATTAATACTTTTGCATTTTATAAAAAGTAGATTAGATAACTATGAGAAAATTCTGTGAAAGTACAATAAAAAATATGTCACTACATTTTCTATAAGCTGTTTCAGAAGAACACTGTCTAAAACTATATGCTAAAATTCTTTACAATTTCTACACACAAGATAGTTTATTATTTAGCATATAATTAATTTTTAGCATTATACAATATTTTTATTTAATTTTTTAAGAGGAGACTTTTTTCAAAACCCTACATATTAAGTGTAAAGATCAAAGAATTCTGAATCAAACCCAATTTGAATAGTTTCTCGTAAAGTAATAATATTTTGTCATTTTCCTTATATTAGATATTATCTACTTATAGAACTAAAAACAGTCATAAAAGCAAGCAAAAAGGATTATCTTTTTTCTTTTTATATGTGGCTGCATTATTTTTAAAATGAGAAAACAACTATTAATAAAGATGGACTATTTCCTACTCTTTTAAAGAGTTTTTTCTAATTAATTTTAAAATTACTTAGGAATTTTTGCTTATAATCCTGCATTTATGTGATAGCATTCAGAATAATTTGCCAAACACAGACATTATAACACTACAGAAACAAATCCAGTGGCCTTTATTGACCAGGTACTGACTCACTAAATGAAAGACAAAGATGGATACCAGACCATTCCTGTTGGGAAATAATATTAATATTGGATTACCCATCCATGGCATGGGGGACTACAGCATCTTTTCCAGGAAGTCAGAGCTGGACAGGTAAAATAAAAGACCAAGAAAACGAATTTCTCATAAATGAAAATAGAGGAATTAAGCTTTCCTGGGGGAGAAATGCAGCTGTTGGAGCTACAGAACTTCAATGTATGCAGACCTCACACCTACCTGATATATAGGTGTGTATAAATGCTTGCTTTATGTAAAGTTTGTGAAGTCAATCATTGTTTCATTGCTAAACCCAGTTTTAATTTTTGTCAGCTGTCCCTCTGTATTCTCAGTGTAAATCATTGTCTCTTAGTCATTATGATCAAAACATACATGTGTTTAATAACCTCTCTATCTTGGACAATTTTTGTTTTAATACTTGGGATGCCTTCATGGTGTAGGCTTAGGGAATCCTTCCCTGAACTACATTCAAGGGACAGGAATGCTAGCTGCAGGATCCATTTCCCTGTAAAATTATGCAGCCCTGGTTGCATAATGCTGTCACTGCCTGAGGCAGCTGCTCCTTCTGCTTTCAGCACTGTACACTCAACATTTCTGTCACTTCATTCACAAACTTTGCTCCCACATTGTTCATCTAATGATCTCTTTGCTTCTTCTTACATCCAAATTTTGAGGAAAATAATTATGAAATAATCTGGTGGATATAATATGATTTTAGAGTATTAACTCCAGAACTCTTTAGAAAAGCCAGTTGTTGCATTAATGATATCTCTAATTTTTTTTTAACGTACTTAGGGAAAAATTGTCCCATGACTACTAGAGGTCCGACTCAAAGGAAAGATCATACAAGGCAGGAATAAGAAGCAAGATCCTCACAGACCTGCTGAAAATTAGCCAGATGGGGTTATAATCAAACCAGATCAAGAAAGGTGACTGAGACCAAATAAAATGAAATGTGAATCGCCATTCGCATTTGCTGATAAGTTTTGAATTTGAAATTAACCAGCAGATTTCCTACTTCTCTTGTGTCTATCAACTGAAAGGCTGGGAATCTCATTTATTCTTTGACTACTAGAAATTTGGCAGTATGAGTAACTTGGAAAATATGTTCGTCGCAATGTAAATGTAAAAAGAATGCCAAACTGAGCACTGCATTTTATTATTGTTTTCCAAAAGCATAGGTAAATAAAAATAGTTTTCTATTTTTCTGAAATTTTTGCATACTACTACCTTCATCCAAAATCCAATATCCTAAAAAGATGATTTACCCATGTGCGTTTACACTATAGCTGTATCACTATAATGGGGTGAAATCATCATTTCATATTTGGATACGTCCTTGGAATATAACTTTTTTAACTTTGACACCTAATTGCCTGATTCATTAAGGTCTCCAATGAATATACATAAAATAGTTGTCTTAAAAATCTCAGAAATGATTATAAACCAATGAAGTTTTATTCTTTCTAAGTTTGAATTTTATACATTTGTGGGTGCTGTGTAAAAAATACATTTTAAAAGGAAGGTTCTATACCAAGGCCATTGGATATTAATATTTGTTGGGTCTATCCTATGAAGAAATCATAGAATTATAATTGGACTTTTTCTTTTTTTAACCCTTTATTTTTTTGTTTGTTTTTTGTTGTTATTGAGATGAAGTTTCGCTCTTGTTGCCCAGGCTGGAGTGCAGTGGTGCCATTTTGGTTCACCACAACCTCTGCCTCATGGGTTGAAGCGATTCTTGGGCCTCAGTCTCCCAAGTAGCTGGGATTACAGGCATGTGCCACCACGCCCAGCTAATTTTGTATTTTTTTAGTAGAAACAGGGTTTCTCCATGTTGGTCAGACTGGTCTTGAACTCCTACCTCAGGTGATCCGCCCTCCTCGGCTTCTCAAAGTGCTGGGATTACAGGCGTGAGCCACTGCGCCTGGCCTTTTTTTAACCCTTTATAAAATACCCACTATAGTCAAAATAGACACTTAGAATATGTGGGTTAGCTGAGTTTGCTATCCCATAGCCATGCAAATGCTAAAAGTTATCAATTGACAGACTGTTTGGGGAGGGCGGAAGGGGTGCAGGAAAAATTTTCAGAAGGAATGACACAATAAAATATTACCAGTCAATTAACAAGTGGGTTGACAACTGGCATTGATCAGCGCTAAAGAGAAAGAGGGTCTCCCCATAATGAGCTGTGATTAACAACAGGAATTACCCATATGTAATTATAGCCAATGAGATGAGCCATCATGCCTTGAGACTTCAGGGTCTCAATAAAGATACAGATATTTTTTATCTTGATTACTAAGATAACAATTGAGCCATGTTTTTGGACACAATCTGGTGTGTCTATAAGTCTTCATCATATTTTAGAGCTATTTCTTTCCTACGGTCTATTTTTCAGCTTGATGCTTGGTGATCTCAGACTTATTCCTGGGGACCCAGAGCCTCCTGCTGAAGCAAAGCATCCGGCTTGCTCAACATACATAACCCCTTAACTTACAGTGGGAGATGCAAGTCCTGGGGGTCAATTATGACTCTCGGAGTTGAGTTGTAGAAGAGTCAGCCAGCAAAAATTTTAGACTAAAAAAAGAAAGAAAATAACACACCATCACCAATGATGTTTGCTTTTGTGGAACATTGTAATCTCCTTGATTACATTACGTTTTTGAAACTTACTCTATTATAGCTCATTAAAGTTATTTAACTCTAAGTTAACTCATTTATTTCACAGCAAGATATAATAGAACTTGGTATTAATGAATGGATGAATTAATGAATATTCCTTATTCTAAACACTGTACAGTATCAAAATGTCTTTTAAAAAGTTATTAAGGCTCTAACATTGCAGACAGTGTAGCATATATACTATAATTTGAGTACCCCCCTCAATATCTCAAGCTGACACAATTCTTACTACTAAAAGTATTGCTTTGTCAATTTCAAGCAATCTAAGATAGACTTCTTTAAAAACAGATCAATTTTTGTTTCTAAAAAATATCCTACTGTCAGGGTATTATTCTACCTCAGAGAATTCAGGTTGATTGTCTATCCACTTAAAACAATGTAGTCTTTTCACAATATTTCAAAGAGTCGGATGAGCTGGTGGTGTAAACGTTTCCTCGTGGGAACTTTATACAATGAAAAGAAATGATTGACTCATGCATACTCAAACTAATTGAAGTGGTACTGAGTCAACCAGATGTTTTCACCTGAATCATGCCCACAGATGCTATTGCTTCATTATTCCTTAATCTAGGGATTACCTCCCTTGGCTAACTTGATGACATGTGAGGGTTTCAAATAAGATTGCCTCTCCCATGTTACATGCTTCATAAAGAGAGCTTGTTTAAAAGCAGCCTACCTCCTGCCCTGAACATGTTTTCAAGGAAGTTATCAGGGCTGTTTGTTTTTCTTGCTCTTGGATGTGGTCTTCAGTGAAGTCAGAGGAATGGAATGAGAGTGGCCACAGTTGACAATGGAGCTATTTCCACAGCTGGCTATAAAGAGTGGGCAGGTCATTACAGATAAACTAGCACAGGGGAATAGATGATATAAAACATCTGTCACAATAGGGATAAGCAAAAACAACGTGCCTTTGAAGATCATGTTTTAATGATGAGGTGGGGGGTTCTGTCTGTATAATAGGAATGAGAGATGTAGTTGTTGGTAGGCAGATGGCTTCAGACTTGCTCTTGTGTGAAATAAAGCAAAAGTATCTGTTAAAAATCTCTGACATTTGTCAAATCCCCTGATTTTGCTGACCATTCATTTTCTTGCATATCCCATGTATAATCTATGAGAAAAGGAGTGCTAGGAAAAGACAATGGCAGAAAAAGCTGGTTGTGAATAATTTTCTCTTGTATAGCTTTAATCCATCAGTATAATTTTAGCTGGAGGCTGAGAGATCAGAAAACGTGTTTTTGCTATCAGTTTACTTTAACGTATTTGCATTCCCATGTTATTTTTTTACAGAAGTTTTGTAAGGTAACATAAAAATGCTATGTCATCCAGGCCACATAATGATAAACATTTCAAAATGTTTATACCAATTAGTAGTATATAAATAAAGTCCTATTTATTTCTGTTAAAGGAGCAAGGAGGAAAAATAAAGACATATTAGTAAACTATTTTTGATATAATGGTTTGGTTTTCCACCCCATCTGCCCTTGAAAATAAAAACAATATCACATACATTTTTATCTCATATAGTTGCTGTAGAAAAATCTTTGCAACAGATAAACCTGATAGCAGATAAATGCTGAATATTCTTGCACAATTCAATTCTATATATACCCTGTTACATGACCAAAGGGGCACCACTGTCACTGCTGTCTCCCAAACCACTCCACTCTGCTCTGGTAAGGAAACGGCTTCAATTGCTGCATACTTTGAAATTTTGCTACTTTTCCACCAGTCCGCCGGCAAAATGGATGCCACATTCCTTGCTCATTATTATCTTAAATTGTTTAAGATAATAATGAGCAAAATTCCCTTACAGGTGCTATTGATTAGCAGAAATCACGAAACAGCAAAATTCCCTTCCAGGTGCTATTGATTAGCAGAAATCAAATCTTTAGCAGCAAAAGGGTCTAGAAAATGTTTTAGGAGGGTGGTTTTTTTGGCCTTTTTTTCTGTTTGTTTGGGTTTTTTTCAATTCCACATTGAAGATATAGGATTCCCATTGTGGGGAACTAATGATATCCAAAGAAAGTATTTAAAATACATTTCTACATCCATGAATGAATGAAAGAGCTACACCACAAGAAGTAACTGGATTGGTCGAAATAAGAAATCTTAAAGAGAGAGCAGATTTAAAGGAGTTTAAGATGTCATCCTGACAAGACTTGACTCCTGACTGGGTTGTTACAGCTGATAAGGGGGAAGGAAATGATTGAGATGGCTTGGAAGTTTCTTTGTTATTCTGAGAATCAAGCAGAGAAGAAAACATAAGCTCTGAGACTGAAAGAGGAAGACAACATTCAGAGCGGAACATAGTAGTTTTGAGGTACCTGGGATTCAGTCAGCAGTTGGAAATTTGGATCATGAGTTTAGAAGAAACAGCAAGAAAGACTTTAAAACTTTAATTTTTAAACTCTTTGTAGCACTTTTGATTACATTAATCAGGTCTTAACAAGGAACAATATTTTGGAATTTTACTCCTAACAACCTTATTTTTATGGTATGTATACTGAGCTAACCGAAGTATTTCATTGCTGATTCTTACTATTTTAAAAGGCATATACTATATCTGCTAATTCTTGGCTGTCATAGCTATTTCTTATTCATTGGTAAAGCAGATGACGTTATCTGGAAAGAATGGAGGTTTCAGTGTGAAGGTTGCCATGAAAATATGTCATAGGAAAAGAAAGAGAATTTTTTTGGTAAAGGAGATTTTATGGGTAAAGACAGAAATCCTATGGAAATGATTGAGGAACTATACTAAAATCACCGCGTGTTTGTGGTTATAACAAAGAGTCATATTCATATTACTAATACTATTCCAAGCTATCTGGCTCTCAAGCAAGAACAACAACAAAAAAAGGACTTAACAAAATGATTGAAAGTCAAACCAAGAATCTTTTTAGAAGGAATGCAATAGAAAATTCACTCAGAGCCCTGGCAGACAAAATGGAGGGCAAAGCTTTCCAAACTTTGCCGTCAATGTAACTCACCTGGGGCAAGCTCTAATTTAGTGGGGCTGGGGTTGACCTGAGATTCTATAGTAAGCTCCCTGATGATATTATCCAGTCCCAGGCCATACTTCAAGAAACAAGGTAGTTTCAGAAGAAACATCAAGGTAAGAAAGACTTTTTTAAAACTTTAATTTTTAAACTCATTTTAGCACTATTGATTGATTTAATCAGGTCCTAACAAGGAGCAATATTCTGGAATTTTACTTCTAAAATTCCAGTAGACTTTAAGAACATTGTTAAACTAAAAATAAAAAGTTAAAATCACTCATACAGTATAACTGCTTAGGAGAAATGGCAATAAAATCTAATTGGAATAAAACATGTAACTAAGTTTCTTTCACAAATCCTAAAACTAGTAGGACACTGAAAGATAGCAAGAAAAAGCTATCTTTTATCTCATCTGGACAGTTTTAAATATATTAATTGAAATCTTGAAGGCTTCAGAATATAACTTGTTTGTATGCTAATATACGTTTTAACTTCAGAATATGTGCATTATACCAGGACATATTTTATCTCAGCATTAGAGTACAGAACATGTCATGGATAGGGTATATACTGAGTTTGAAGTACGTTAGCAATAATAATACTAATAGAAATTGTGCTTTAAAAGGAGTAAATTAGTTCTCTAATAGGGTCGTGACTTCACACCTGTATCCTTAGATCTAGTTAAGTTGCCAGCTCTGACCAAGCAAATTCCTAAAAATATCTTAAAGGAGAAAAGAAATATTTTCTAAGGGGCCACAAAATAAAGTACGTTTTGTAGCAAATTGTAGGAGAAGGAATAGCTACTTTCCTAGTAATAGCCAATATTGAGGTGCCTTGTGACATATTTAGGCAACTTTACGCTATAACCAATGGCCGTAAGTAAGATAACAGGCAGCTTTTTCTCTTGATCACCCCTGTGGTTTGAGCAATGATTTTCTAGGCCCATTTGCCAATAGGATCTTAGGAGACCTTGAAAATGATTTGCAGCCAGGTCTTTTGGTCTGTTTGTCAGTAAGGAGAAGTTTTTAATGAGAAATTTTATGACAGCTCACAGTCTTGAGTCCTAGTTAAAGCCAGATACACATTTTACCAGACAACAGATGAGGCCCATGAATATTCAGCTATCTGCTGGGAACCCTGTTTGCCTTATCATTTGGAAGAAGGCTGGCCTGAATACTGCATCTGATGTGTGCCTGAAACTTCTGTAAGTTGAAAATGTGTTTGGTGGTATACAAAGTGATTGTTGTACAAATGAATATAGCATTTCTTCTCTTATCGCATGACAAGGTTTGACAAGAATCTTAGGCAGATAAATGGCTACTAAGTTCATGGAATAGCAAAGTCGTAGTAAAAAGCTTAACCTCCATTTGTGGCAATACGCATTGGCTGTAATACAGAAAATTTTGCAGCATTTAATCTAGCATAAATAATTCTTCCACAGACTGGAAATATGTCATGAACTCCAGTGTTAAACTTCCTTGGGTAGGGTGATACTCTCAGAAGCCCTGGGATTTTCATACTAAATGATGAGAAGATCGAGCTGGCAGTGGTCAGACTGAGGCACTTTCAAAGAAAAGCAGAGGAAATGTATGAATGGATCTTTTAAGTCCATCTTTTTGGCCAGAGAATGCTTCTGTTATTTCCATTGAATCTTCTTGTCAGTTTCAGTAAGGAGCTGCTGTTAATTGTTTCACACACCGTTAGAGTCATGAGAGACCTGGCTGGTGAGCGAGTGCCATTTACTCAGTCATTTAGCTCCATTAACTAAGCACTTTTTCATGACAGACACTGTGCTGGGCTCAGAACCATTAAAAAAGAAATATATAAGGTAGGCCGGGCGCAGTGGCTCATGCCTTTAATACCAGCACATTGGGAGGCCAAGGCGGGTGGATCATGAGGTGAAGAGATCAAGACCATCCTGGCCATGGTGAAACCCCGCCTCAACTAAATTACAAAAAATTAGCCGAGGGGTGGTGGCACGCGCCCGTAGTCCTAGCTACTCAGGAGGCTAAGGCAGGGGAATCGCTGTAATCCAGGAGACGGAGGTTGCAGTGAGCCAAGATCATGCCACTGCACTCCAGCCTAGCAAAACAGCAAGACTCCATCTCCAAAAAAAAAAAAAAAAAAAGAAAGAAAAGAAAAGTATGGTAAATGATACCAGTGAACTTAGGATTCAGGGAAGAAATAAAGTTTGATCATGATCAAAGTGTGTGCAAAATGTTATGGGAGGAGAGAGAAGCAAGTGACCAATAGCCTGGGTCAGTCACAGGAGACATTCCCCAGAACGTAGTATTTGATAAGAATCTCAGAGGACACATGTGAACCTGCTGTAGAAGCCTAACACTGCAGGCAAAGACAGCAAGGGGAGTAAGTAAGACAGGCCAGAGAATGATGAGGAATACACTGTGTTGAAAAGAGAGGCTTCATGTGTATGGGCTGGGGATCAGGCTAGAAAGGTAAACTGAAAGCTGTGTGATCTTCATAGATTACGTGTGCTCTGCTAACAAGGCCCTCCCAGACCTACCTGTAGAAGCCTCCTTTGGACAGAGATAACTCTGAAACTCGGTAGAAAGTACATGCTCTTGGGTGGCCCTACCACTCATTCACTCTAACGAGTTTCTGAATAAGACAAGCAGGAATAAAAAATGTCTTAGTCCTGTCACTGAATTGTCCTATCTACCCTGACACGCCTCCAACACACAATGTAGAATAGCCATTGACTTAACAATACCAGTGTCTTAAAAGCGACATTTCCACTAGGAAATACTAACTCGGCTCTAGGTGGCACTTTGGGAAAGGTTATTTAACACCATTTCCCTATATCCCCCTTAGAACAAAAAATAAGGAGAAGCTGGTCTGCTTATCTTCAAATTAATATATATATATATATGTATGTATATATGTGTATATATATGTATATATATATATGTATGTATATATGTATGTATGTATATACATATGTGTATACATATGTATGTATATATATAGTTTTTAAGGTAGAACAATGATTAGGAACTAATCTCGATATTTCAAACATAATTTTCTATTATGAAATATATTTGGTGGGTAGATATCAATGGTTTTCTTTCTAAAAAAAAAGTATAGAAGGTGGTGAAATATATTCTGATTAACCAGTTCATTTTTAAGTATCATAGCTTAATAGTCTTTAGTCTTTGTGGGGTTTTTTTTTTTTTTTGGCCTTGTTTTCTTTCTGATTCCTTTGAATAGATTTTGGAAGGGGGCAATACATCTGTATAGGAAAGCTATATACCACGGGGGCCTGCGAAGCCAAGACAAGGGACTCTGCTTATGCCATTAATTTTTTTCACACAAACGGTCTCATTTTTTCACATCATCTAAACCACAACACATGGATTTTTATGAAACATGTATTTGGGAGTGGTAGACACCCCAGCTGAAAGCTACTCATTGGTTATGTGACTGGAATCGGAGGCTGATGAACACAAGTTCACCCTTTGTTACTGAAGCCGTAAGGTCCTTCTGAAGTGGCCCTGGGAGCTTTCTCTAAACAATTAATGTTTCCATTGACTCAGCAGCTATGATCTCCTTAAGTAGAAAAATATGAGGAAAAAATATACTAACCCATCAGCATAAGAAATTTATTTTATAATTTTAACAGGATCAATTCTATAATCAAGTGTACAAGTTTAATGACAAAATAATTAAATGTCCTATTGCATATTCAGTCCACAAAATCATTTGACCATGGGTTCTCCAAAATCTCAAATTTTCAACTTTCCCTCAATAATGTAATATATTTAAAAGCCAATTTGCTCTATTAGGATTCTAAAGAAGCAGTTGAAAACACCAAAAGCTACTGATAAACATGTTTCTGTAGTTTTAAACACAAACGTCTAAAGGATTAAAATAAAGCCTTATTGAGAATCCTAATTATCTATGTACCTGCTTTGGTAAGAAATACTTCAATGTGACATATTTAGTTTATATTCTCATTCAAAATGACACTATTATATTAATAGGTACTTATCCAATAATTGAAACCATTATTCACAGTTGAATAGGCATAATATATAATTAGGATTCTGTTAAAGGGACTTCAGTGGCTAAAACTAATTTGGCTTTAGTGTCTATTAATATTATAACTATTAAAAAAAATACTTCCAGTTACTAGTAACTGAATCAAAAAGCAACCTGAAATTCAAAGTTTGATTAAGAGTACAGGGGAAAAAAACACTGTTTATAATGAATAGTCTGTCATTGGGAAATCTATGCACATGTACATATCTCTTCTACATTTATCATACAGCAATGGAAAAGGTCTTCTAAACATAGCCCAAAGCTACATATCTCCATATAGTAGTCCAAATATCATGCCAATTAATCCTGTCCAAGCATAGAAAAGAGAAACCCAGCTCTAGTTTGCCCCATTTCCAAAATAAATAGCAAAATAAGTTGACAATCAAAAATAATTATAAAACCATTGAAGATCATGTAATAGTCCTGTTTTCTTTCATTGTACAGTTACAAGATTTGGGCAGTTGGTGTATATTATAACCATAATCTTGCCATAAATCTAAAATCTGCTCTTAGTTGTAGGGAACAGACTGTAGATGAATACTTCGTGACATTTTTCTAGTTACTGCCTTTCAAATTCTTTCTCATTTGTATAAATGGAGCTTATGGATATATACATGTACAGACCAAGTTTCTGAACTCTAGCACTAATGCTGGGTTTGCTGGGTAATTATTTGCTGTGGGGAGCCGTTCTTTGTGTTGTAGGATAGTTAGCAACATCAATAGCACTTACCCACTAGGTGCTAATAACACACCTCTCCACTTATGATAACCAAAAATGTTACCGGACATTACAAAATCACTAGTAGTTGAGAACCAATGAAATATCCACATATACAAATACTTTTTATTCTAATAATTATATATATATATGTGCATGTATGTGTATATATATATGTGTGTGTGTGTATATATATATATATATATATATAGCATTGGTCAAACTTTATACATCAAGCAAATTTTGGATTTCATCTTTAAGGGGGTGGTGGTTGAAGATACCATAAATTCACAAATGTGAGCTGAACCATGGTTTTAAAACTGAACTACCACTTAGGATAACAAGTTTTCTCAAGAATTTTGGAATGATACATTTTGACTAGTAATCTCAAAATAACATTTCTAATGAACTGTTTTTTTGGTTGGAAGCTTTATTCTTTCATCATTCTTTTGATGAACACTTATAAAAGTATATATTATATACGTCATACTATAAACAGTGCTATAGACACTAGACCAGTGGTGAACAAAGCGACATAATTTCAACTCTTTTAGAATAAGCAATCAAAATCAGAAATGTTAGTAAATATTTACCTTTTGTCGTTTCACTGAAAAATTAGTGGTACTGATATATAAAATTAATTTACAAAAACTGAGTACCTACTGCATGCAATTCCTATTTATAGAGATTACAAAGATGTGTAAACATAATCTTTTTCCCTCTGGAAGGATGTAATGTGGAAAGAAGCAAGTAGAGAATAATAAAGGGGAGGAAGGGATTAAGTGCTAAAATGGTTCTTGGGGCAGTGTGGCTTCTGGTTCACCATGTAATTCATCATTTCCCATGCTTCCAGCATTTGTCAAATCCTTGCAAAATTCTTCCAAAGTTAAAGGCTACCACCTTTGCCACAGCTTTTGGATTTCAAACATAATTTTTTAAAGTCGGACTGTACCACCACGTTGGTTAGAAATTTATCAAGGCAGATAAGGATTAATGATTGCTTCTAAGAAATAGGGACATTTCTTACTCCTTTTTTTTTCTCCCCACAGAAGCCTTTCTTAAACCCTGAACCCTCGTCAAAACAAAACAAAACAAAACATGCTGACATCACAAATGAAAGAAATCAGACATTGCTACATATACTACAAGACAAGAAATGGTGCACACTAATATTGCCGAACACTGCATTTGGATAGCTATTCCTTAAGTTAAATGAACTACCTTCATGCCATTTATATTATGAGATATCTGTTGGCATTAGATATTCATTCTAAGAATATTAAAAACTGGCAGGGGCGGCCGGGCGCGGTGGCTCACGCTTGTAATCCCAGCACTTTGGGAGGCCAAGGTGGGTGGATCACAAGGTCAAGAGATGGAGACCATCCTGGCCAACATGGTGAAACCCCATCTCTACTAAAGGATACAAAAATTAACTGGGCCTGGTGGTGCACGCCTGTAGTCCCAGCTACTTGGGAGCCTGAGGCAGGAGAATTGCTTGAACCTGGGAGGCGGAGGTTGCAGTGAGCTGAGATCGGCCCACTGCACTCCAGACTGGCGCCTGGAGACAGAACAAGACTCTGTCTCAAAAAAAAAAAAAAAAAAAAAAAAAAAAAAAAACAAACAAAAAAAAAAAAACTGGCAGGGGCAAAAAAATCAGACAGATGAATAAAAGAATAATGAAATAGGGACTTAAAACCACCTATGTAAAAAATTCATATATAGTTTTGTGTGAATCACTGTAGGGAATAGTATAATGCAAATCACAGGCATTTTGACTTGAGCCTTTTAGATAAGAGAAAAAAAGAGGATGCAATCTGTCTTTTCTTTATTTTCACTTATCCAGATAATTTTATTTTTACTTTTGCATTTCTATGAGTTCAAATACAAGGCTACTAAGATTCCAAATAGGAAAGATTCTTAATATGTTATAATACAGCCCAAACTGATCAAATGGAAGCATGTCAGGTCCTCACACTTAGGTGTGGTTATTCAAATAATATACCTAGGTCAGCCCATGAAAAATGCAGGCTTAGCCCCTTGGAATGTTTTTAATAAGATACAATGTGATTATCACATAAAAGACTGTGTCCTGTAAAAAGACTGGATTCAAACAAATAATTGAGAAACAGCATAAATAAAATAAAGCCACTTTGCCTGTAAGAACTGCTTTATACAGTAGCAGTTCTTAGAAAGAGCATACTTCTTAAACTTTAGGGTACATCAGAATCACCTGGAGAACTTGTTAAAACACAGATTTCAAGGTCTGACTCCCAGAGAGTCTAATTTTTGTCTACTGCTGCTACTACTGATCCACAAATCATAGTCTGGGTGGCACTGACCTAGAATACTATCAGGAATATTAATGCAGCTAATTCTTCTCATTGTGGTTCACCTAGGATTAATACAGGTGCTAAGCCAGCAATGTGTGCTCTAGATAGGGGAGAGGCTACATATGTTTTTCCTTGATTTGCCAATGGTTTTGTATTTCAATTGTGAAATAAAAATATTGATGAACTTTGAAAGACTTCAAATTTCTTTCAAATACTGGCAGAAGGTTAACAACACAGATGGTTTTCTGGCCTTCGGTCAGATATATTTACTCCACACAGGAGGATCTTTAGAAACTTTACCCAAATTACTGTTGCAATTGTTTATTTCAGAACTAGGGCAACCAGATCTACCCTTTGTCTCGAGTAGGAACAGCTTTGTTTTGCAAAGGCAATGGCTAAAAAGGACCAGATGTTTCCATCAGCTGTTTGGTCATTGTGTTTTTTAGTGGAATTATAACACTGTACAATATTTTTCTTTGCATCTTAAACACTGAGCAAACCCAGACATCCAGAGATGCTAAAATGAAAAATCTGTTTCTCCTTGCTTTGCCACTTTGCCAAGTGAACTCTGTCAGATACCACATCCTATACATCTCAAGTAAACAAAAGTAGGCTTAATGTGTTGGCAACATCTGTCACAAACACTCCTCAGCCTATGGCTTAAATGTATTGCGTTGGAGTGGATTTGACAGTGTATTTAAAATAAGGCAAAGTTATGGTTGCGGGTAGTGGCTTTGCCTTACTAACCATAAAGTTTTCCTTTTCTTTTTTTTTGTATTTATTTATTTCATACAAAATTCAAAAGAGATTCTGTAGTTTTTAATAAGCAAAGTGGCTGGCAAACACCCCCCTTTGCTGTGGGTAACCGATACTAAACCTCTCTAGGTTGTCTGTCCCAGATAAAGTGTCATTAGGAAAATTTATTTCTCCCAGGGGTTCCTGTTAGTTTACTTCCTGTTTACTCCCTGACTGTACGTTTCTTCCGTTCCCTTAAGATTAAAAAATTTGTATTCTTAATTTGTGGGAATTTTTTTCACTGAACATTTTTATTGAATGTGAACAAGAATGTAGATTCTTACATATTTTTCCCCAAGAATCTTTTATTGTTCATTTATGTGCAATAACTGATCTGTTTAGAACGAACTGTTCATTGATGTGCAATACGGGTCTGCTTAAAAAGAGCTGTTCATTTATGTGCAATAACTGGTCTGTTTAGAAAGAACTGTTCATTTATGTGCAATAACTGATCTCTTACATTATTTTCCACTCTGTGCCTAGTGTTGCTATTTACAATTCCGAATAATGACAAATCCCTTCTTACACTTCCTTTTGATTGTCAGGTTTTGGGTTTATACACAGAAGCAGCACTCACTGTGACATCTGTAATCAAATGAGTCCCCAAACACTGCTTTCAATGAAAAGATTCTCAAAGAGACCAGACAATTCTTCCAAAATTAATTCCAAGTGCAGGCATTAAATCCTTCTCTTCTTATCATGCATGAATTTTGATTGTTCTATAACATGCTCACCTACCTCATTTGCATATTGCCTTTATGAAAAAGACTAAAGTCTGTCCCACACACCCCTGGGGAAGGAGACAACCTCCAGGGCATTAAGAAGAAAGTATCCTTGCCAAACACAATTTGTTTTTTTATCTCTGATTTACATGAATGATCCTTTTTGTGGCTAGAGCAAGCTGTTTAGAATCCAGGAGTTTCTGGGATTGTGACAGGTTAGCTGCATGTTGGAATGTCTAGGGTCAAATATTCTAAAAAGATAACCTGTCTTGAGTTCAAGAAGGGAATTGAAGTCTTGCACTTGCTAAGCATTGCAATGTTGTCAAAGTGCCACGTTTTGGTTGAAAAAAAAAAATGCTTCAGGACTTCCATCTTAACTCTGAGGTTATTCTATAATTTATCCCTAGGTGATTTAAGAAGAACCCTAGTTCTTCTTAAAGTGTTTACTTCTGGTCTGGCACAACAAATACCTGAAATGAAGGCCAGTAAGTATTTTTTTTAAAAAGGAAAACAATAAAGATGCTTTTGTCAAAAAGATTCAGGTGGCAGAAAGAAAAGTGATGTATCTCTGAGTTATAATTAAGTAAAACCTTATCTTACCATGTTTCTCATTTAAGAGGCATCCTGATGAATGACAATTCACAGAAGCATCGAGAAATTCAAACAACACAAGTGCACAATTGTGTATATTTACAAGCTACAGACCTTTAAAATAACATATATGTTTTCTGATTGATTCCTGCTCAAAAGTCTAAATGTCTTTTTGAACAAAGTTGCCCCTGTATATCAAGCATTTCCAAATGTTTGGCTCAATTTGTATTATATATAAAAATTAATGGGGAGGAGCCCATAGAGAAGGCTGAGTGGTAGCCTGATCTTTTTCATAGATATAGTCAGGGAGTTTAATTTTATAATACCAGGAGGAATTGCTGAGTTTGAGCAAAAGCATTTTAGGAAACGCTTGTGGGTAGTTTGGGTGCTGAGATCTGGCTGTCTACATGCATCTGTCCAGTGAGAAAAATAATGTTTAGGGAAGTAATATATTCAGAAACATAATCATTTTATCGTAACTGGTTATTTGAATGGGTTGTTATAAAACATGTTTCTACTTTGATCATAATCTTTAAATGAACATTGAAATTATATAACCTCGAAGATTCCATTCAATTCTGGCTTTTTGAGTTTGTTTTTTAAAAATATTTTTTCATTCTCCAAGTTAATTACTACAGGGAAAGTAGCAGGGTAGAGAAAGAGGAATGGAAGGATTCAATGACTGAGCTCCGTTCTTCACTCACCTTAGGATACTTTGCATATGGATGGAAGTTTTAAAAAATGTCTATTATTTCTTTTATCCCCCACAATGATATAAATCAAAAAACATATTCTAGAGGTACACCTTCCTTAACATCTGATTTGAAACTTAAAAAAAAAAATTGTGGATGGACATAAAGATGTGACCAGCTTTTAACAGAGATTGGTATTCTTCTGTCTTGTGTCTAAAATATAGATAGAAAACAGGTCAAAATGTTAGGAGGAAACAAATGGGAAATCATAATTTTGATTTTTAGATGATCAGTGGTAGATATTAATATGTCCTTCAAAGGGATCCAGTTTAGAAACCCATGTGGGCTAGCATTATTCTCCTTAGTGGAAGACCCTATTGGAGTGACCAAGAATTATCTATATATGAATAAATAATAGATAAATGACATAAACTAAGTCTTATTCAATAACAAGAAAATTAGAGAATTTCCACTGATGTTCATATCTTTCAGTCAGAAAAGTTTGTATTTAGAACAATGGGTGAGAAGATATATATGATTTCTTTGAATGGATTCTACCTCAAATGATGAAAATGTAAGTGACAGATATTTTAGACACATCACAGGTAAATACCTCAGAAGAAAGGAATTTGTTAATGCCATCTATTTAGACAAGCACAAAATGACATGCATGGACATAAGGATTATATACAGCTGAATTTAGCCTTTTTAGTGAAAAAGTAAAAACATTTTATGTTCACACATTAACACAGTTTACTGTGTTTATTTGTAAGAAGTCTCCTTCCTTGTAGGATATGTTTTCAAATGGACATTGTATATGCTTGTAGGGTGCTGTGATTACACCAACCATGGACCATCCCATGTCAATGCAGCCAGCCAACATGATGGGCCCCCTGACACAGCAGATGAATCACCTTTCGTTGGGCACAACAGGAACGGTGAGTTGGAGAGATTGTTTTGTTTCCTCGAACTTTTGTGATAAGCTGTGATAGTCTCCATTTTCACTGTCATTATCAGTGAAACTACATCTGTACCATATTCATTGACTAACACACCTTTCAGATTTCAGTATGAATAAGCTGCATTCTGCATGTATGTTCCATTCCAGGGCACAAGTACTCACATTGGCAAGGCTAAAGTTCTCTTATGTCACGTTTAAATTTCAGTTACTTCTTGATTTTATGGTACAGCGTACCAGATATGATATCTGATTTTGGAAAGGTGTCCTTTTACATGCACCTGCAAATCGAGACCCTGTGACTTAATACACTCAATCCCGGTTTTCTTTTCCCAGCTGCTTACCAGTTCAGCCACTACATTATTACCAGGTTATATACAAGCGAGGGGCCAAATCTATGACTGATACTATTAAATCAATAAAGAGTAATCGAGAACCTGGTATAACCGAGTTCTTTTAATCCTTCTTTTTGATGAACTGATATAGATGGATGTTGAAAAGAAAGAAGGAAATCTAATGTGCTTGATCTTTTCTTATAGGTTGGGATAGTTTTGACTAGTCATCTTTCTTCTTAGAGAACAAAAGTGTGTTGAAAAATGCCTATTGCAGCCTGGATTTTATATTAATGAAGTATTTTAAATCATTGGAAAAACTTTATGTTTGATTTTTTTAAAAGATAATTCCCCAAATGTTCAAGGAGGCAAAAGTCTAAAATGATCTACAATACTGAAACTCTGTTATTTGCCATTATAGAGAACAATGAAACCATGAAACCTAACCACTTATATAACACCTTCAGTAACAGTTTTATTTTCGTGTTAGTGCAGATAATCTTGTCATTTGAAAAAATATAGAAATAAAAAAATGTATTTTCTTTTGATTGAGGCAGCTTAAATATTGTAGAAAGAGCACTGGGCTAGGAGTCAGAAATCCTATATCTGAAGTTTGAGTAAGCCTTGTTGTTTCTTTCAGTTTTGGAGAAAATAATAAATCTAGTCTGAATTTTTTTCTCTATCTAGTTGAAGTATTGAACTTGATTATATATGAGGCTCTTTAAGTTTTCAATTCTATATTTTTAAGCTTATATGCCTTACAGTTACCACCTCTGTGATTCTTCAGTTATGCTGACTTCATCTCAAAATATCAATATACAATATGCACACTAGCTGTGTATCTGGAATTTTACCCTATAGCAATGGCTTGCCTGCCAAATAAATCTTGTTGACTCATAGGCTTTTAAGAATATAAGAAGTTTCTGACGTGTCTACTGAGGCTTCACTTACCTGTCCTAAATAGGAAGAAAGTCAGTATAATTTAATGGAAAGAGCCGCATTCTTTCAATAAAGAAATTTTAGTTTTATTAACATAAACAAAGTGCCTATCACTAAGGTCTCAGTTGTAGAGCCTATAAAAAGCAGTTGGTGATACCTTAACCTGTCTGAATGCTTGGGCTAGATCATATGATTTCTTAGGTTTCTGACCTATACTTTTAGAAGCTGTCTCTAACATATACTTAACTATATGCTGTGGTATAGCTAATTTTCATCATGGAGATAGAGTTTGAAGATACCATTTTAATGCTTTTAGCAAAGTGTAAGGATTATTTGTCAGTATTTTGTGCATTACTAATAAGCAGGTCCTAAGAACAGTATCAGAAGGCCTGCAGTTTCTTATTTTTATTAATACATTGTAGATTTTCCTCCATATCAACCTTCGTCTCCTTCAGTGATCATAAATTCTGGATGAGTGAAGTAATGCAAGTTTATTATATTGAATGACAATCTGGAATCTGATTAAAGAGAGAATTATAATGCAAAACATAGAAACTCTTTACAAGTTTTACTCATTTGGTTCAAAAATAAAGCCAACTGACTTGGCTAAAATTTAAGTTTGCAAACTAGTAAAAATATAAGAGCTAATTAACTAAGCCTACGCCTGAATCCTTTAGAAAAGTAAAAAATAAGCTAAAAGTTATAGAACAGACTCAGAATTATAATAGTTATTGATTCAGTAACATATATTATGATTTTGTATTTGAGCATTTCAACAAGAACACGTTTGTAAGGGACCATGACTTTTAGGCAGCTGGTAATAGCCAAATAATTCAATAATAATATATAACACTCTCTCAGAGAGTAAAAGTTTTAACCATGTGGTTTATTATTAAAACCAAATTTTCTCCCTTTACATTCGTACTAAAGAATGCTTAGATATATTATAATTGTGTTACCTGACATGGAAAAGTGTAAAATTTAGTAAGATTCTGAAGAGGTAGAGAGAAAATAGAATTACTTTGTTGATTCATTTAACAAAATATAATTAAGTGTGGTTGGTGTCCAGAATACTGTCATATTTTTTATCTTAGACTGTCACTCTAATTCTTTGATATGCCCTCATAGATTCATTTTATCTGAATTTTGATTGGCATTTGGAGTGGCTATGAACCAGTTGAGTTTGATTTTTTAAATCAGATTTTTCCACCTGATTCCATCTTTCCAACATTTTCACTGATGGGGTGGAATCCTGGCATAATGGAAAGATCAGTGGGCTTTGTTTTCAGACTTGAGTTCAAAACTTGGCTTTGCTCCTTTATTAGTTCCGCATGTTTAGGCAGGTTACTTAACCTCTCAAGACTTTTGCTTTCTCATTTTGCAAAATGGGAAAAATAATGCTTGCATCCCAGGGACATTGTGAGTGCTGATGAAATGACAATATGCACCATACTTACACAGTGTGATACCCACTGTGTGCTTCTCAGATGAGCTGCTCATACCCTTTACCTTCAGTAGCATCGAACTGGTGGGAATCTAGTTTAGGTAGCCAGAAGTGATGTAGCACACTGTAAAGTCCATGTCATAACTCACTCACTGTCTCCATTTATTTGGCAGCTAACATACTCTTTTGGGGTAGCAAACTCAAAAGCCTGTAGAGTCCAGCCAGGTTATATTAATGAATGAAATAGATCAAGCTCAAGCAAAAACCCTTGGAAACATATAATCAATTTTTAAATATCTGCCTATATCACAAACATAGTCATGCCATATAAATATGTATGATATTGGAGATTATATTTTAGAGAAGATGTATTTTCCATGCAATAGTAATACTATCTCTGCTTCAGTTTTGGGCAAGTAGAAGTGAGAGGTGGTACCTTTGGCAGCCTGAAATATGGGTGCCTTGTCTGAAAAGGACAGCCACTACTGTATTAGTCGTACAACTATTGTGACAGCTATTGCCACATGGACATGCAGACCCAGGGTGGTCTCACTTTCTAACTTTTAACAATAAGCTGAATTCTTGAGTTTTGATTGGAAATTTCTCTATATTTAAATATTGGGCCCAGTTTGTCCCAAGAACTCCCATTTTGTGACTCCTGTCCAAGGTTTTTCTGGTTCTCCACAAACCTCTCTGACCATTCCTTCTCTTCCTGCACAGAGTGGTAAGCCAGAGCTTCATTTTTGACATATTTATTCTACATGATTTTCATTCTCATTCACTCTCATGGTTTTAAACCCTGGCTTCCGTGTTGACTCCTAAATTTCAGTCCCCAGTGCTAACCTCATCTAAGAATTTTAGGCTCATTTATCTAACTACTTGCTAAATATCTCCATGTAAATCTCCCTCAGACATCTCAAAGTCAGCACAACCCAAACTAATCTCATGAGCGTTCCAGAGCTTCCTCCCAACTGAAACCTCTTTCTCTTGTATGTTTCCTCTCCCTGTTTCCTTTCAAGCTAATGCCACGACCATTTGCCGTGTAGCCAAGCCATACATCTAGGACACAATCTAGACCCTCTCTTTCTCCCTCACAGTCATACACAATTACGTTTCAAGTCCGACCGATTTTGTCTCATAGACATTGGTGAAATAGATTCTTTCTTCTGCATTTCTAGAGTTTCTTCCCTGGAACTCATTTGATTAATTGTAATAGTTTCCTAATTGTTCTTCCTGCTTTCAACGTCAATTTGCTCCAATCCATTTTCTCTACTCTGTTGTCACAGGTAGTCAATCTAAAATTATCTGACTGTGTCTCTCTCCTAACTAAAACATTTCAGATGCTTTCAGACACCTGAGCTCACAGAAATTCTGCTAAACAAGGTGTGAACAGTGACAAGTAAAGATTAATATAGGAATCTAAACTCTAGACAAACAGATGGGTTCCAAGGGCAGAGGAGAGAGAGATCCAGTGAATAATCCAGAGAAGGAAGTGATCAGGGCTGATGGAAGTTGGAGCTATATTAGAATTTTCTATTTTTATCAGGGGGATCTTGGCCACAGACTTCTTTTTAAAGTCCCCGGCTAAAGGAATTCTACTAGGCCAAAACCTCTTTTTTCTTTTCATAAAAGCAGATATACTTGTCTCCCATGATCTCGAATTTTGAAATGAATGCCATGTAGTTTAATTAACCTTTCTCTACAGTTTGCCACCTCAAATGTTTATTGTTCAATTCTCTATTTTTAAGCTAGACAGAATCTGCAGGCCTCAAAAAAAAATGCATTTATGCAAGCAATGTAACTGTTTTATTTCAGGGCTCTGCTGACCCTGAAGGATTTTCCCAGCTTTTCTACTTTTGTTTATTTTTTTTGTCACGGTATTCCCTTGATGGAACCAAAGCCCCATTATCCATAACTTCTTATCACTTTATTGTAAGCTTTAGCAGAAACCACTGGAGATTTTACTGTGTTATAAGAACCTCCAAATTGCATGACAATCTTGTTTTACAAGTTTCTTATCTCGTTTTCATTTGTTCAGTTGCTGGTCACCAGTGGCTTACAATGTCACCAGAATCTGTTGGAAGAAATAAAAAGTTTTTGTTCTGCAGGCTTTGTATCTGCAGTTTGGTTTGTGTTCTCCACACCACTGGTGATGTGTGATATCATCGAATTCCCACAGTGTAACCATAGCCACTCACACAAATAACCTTGTAATTGTACTCCATTTATTCCCCACAGTTCCCTAGTGTTTTTCAGCCACACCACTCCTTAACTGCTCTGAAATTTTGATGGTAGCAGGTGAAAATCCTCAATTATTCACTTTGTTTAGACATTGTGCTTTTTTTCTGTTATTAGGTATGAATACAAATATTAAGATAGAGTTTTAAAAAGCTAACAGGATGTTAAATGGACTCTGATTCAGGAAGCAGTATCATAAATGTTAATGAGTACATCTCTTAAAATAAGTTTTAGGAAAAATATTAATTTAAAACATATACGAAAGAGAAAATACATCTAAAAAGATAATAGTTTTAAAAAATTGGTTTAGTCTTACTGTAAAATGAAAGAACTTCGAAGGGAGTCTTATACATAATAAATGAACTGGCATTAAGTGAAAGTATAGTAGTATGAGTGTGTATTTGTAAATATTACACTTTTGCAGTTTAAAAAAAATGAATTCTGAGGGCCAGGCATGGTAGCTCATGCCTGTAATCCCAGCACTTTGGGAGGCCGAGGTGGGTGGATCATGAGTTCAGGAGTTTGAGACCAGCCTGGCCAACATGGTGAAACTTCCTCTCTACTAAAAATAGAAAAATTAGCCAGGCATGGTGGCAGGTGCCTGTAATCCCAGCTACTTGGGAGGCTGAGGCAGGAGAATCACTTGAACCGGGGAGGCAGAGGTTGCAGTGAGTTGAGATCGCACCATTGCCCTCCAGCCTGGGCAACAGAGAAAGACTCTGTCTCAAAAAAAAAAAAAAAAAAGAAAAAATATTCTGAATTTACATAAATTACCAACATAGTGAAAAAGGCTCAATAGATAAAATTTGAAAAAAATGAACAGATAGTTGATAAGAGTAAATAGAATGCTAAAGAACATGTGCAAAAATTGTAATTAAAGAAATAGAAACAGTAATTTAATCAAATACACACCAGGTATATCCCATCAAATAAAGTTATCAAAATATAGTACAAATTGCTAATGAAGGCGTAGGAAAATAAGCACTCTCTAGCACTGATTGTTTCATAATAGAAATCTAAATTTGTATAAGTATCAGTTGGATCGAAAGGTAGTCAATCAAGATACTTCAAAACCTTTATACTGACTGACCAGGCACTTACAGTTTTGAGAAGCTGGTCTTTGGAAATATTCTAAAACAACAGAAAAGTCATTATACTTCAAAATATTTGACATGGTCTTCTTTATAATGTCTAACAAAGAAGAATAATTAAATATATTATAACCCATCCATAAACCAGAATGTGATGTAGCATGAAATCATAAGAGTATTAAATAATTAGGAATTTTTTTTATAATGTCAAATTTAAAAAACTTAGGGTAAGGCAGGCTGTGGTGGTTCCTGCCTATTATCCCAGCACTTTGGGAAGCTTAGGCAGGAGGATTGCTTGAGGTCAGGAGTTGGAGACCAGCCTGGATAACACAGCAAGACCCCATTACACTAAAAAATAAATAAAAAATAGCTAGGCATTATTGTGTGCCCTGTAGTCCAACTACGGAGGAGGCGGAA
Organism: Cacajao melanocephalus; assembly: GCA_963573385.1. Classification (NCBI taxonomy): domain Eukaryota; kingdom Metazoa; phylum Chordata; class Mammalia; order Primates; family Pitheciidae; genus Cacajao; species Cacajao melanocephalus. The sequence goes on from CAUYLG010040581.1 coordinate 153,824, forward strand.
GCAGGAAGATCAATTAAGCCCAGGACTTTGAGGTCACAGTGAGCTATGATTGTGCCCCTGCACTTCAGCCTGACAATGGAGTGAAACCCTGTCTATAGAAAGAAAGTATATAGGTAGGTAGGAACGATGTAAATTTGTATGTGTGGAGCTCAATATCAGCTATAAAATGTATTATAAGGCTATAGAGAAATATAAAACAAGTGTGGCTATTTCCAGACGATGGGATTAGGAGTAATTTTATTTTAATCATTATCCTTTTCTACATTCTCCAACTATTCAGCAATAAACATTATTGGCTTTTATCATTTACTTTAAAATGTCATATGTATATTCTTGGAAAATGACTAGTAGCATGGTCCAATAATTAACTCCTTTTTTTTTTTTTGGTTTGGTAATTGATGTGTGATTGCAATTTTTCAAAAGGTACTAGGAATTGCTATTATTTTAAAAATTTGGAAACACTTTAAAAATGATTCTAATTATTCTAGAATTGGGAATTATAATCAACTCAGTAGTTCAGGTACCTGTTGCAAGAAACAAAATCACTCATGTGTCTGGTTTATTTGCATTTGAATCTTTTGATCATGTTTGCTTTTGTTGCTCAAAGTGCCTTGCAATGTTCAAGTTCTAATCTGTCTTCTCGCATGCCATTTACTCAGGAGAGGGTGATTAACATTGACCTTTTGTGGCAAAGAGATGAAAGTGAGAAATATGGGATAGTTCAAAAGTTGTCACATGGGTGGAAAAAGAAAATTTGGGATTTTTGCTTTTAATAAAGGTCGTATAAATGGAATAAGAGTCACACAAGAACATCTATTTAACCATGTGTTGGCAGTTGATTTCAATCTAAACAATATCAAGTTTCTTTTAAAGTTTACCCCTCCAAGGGGAATGGGGGAAAAAACTAGAATTTTCCATTTTTAGAAGGGGGACCTTAGACCTACCCCATATCCCAATCTCCTTTTTAAGATGCCTAGCTAAAGAAATTTCAGTGAGCTAAAAGCTCTTTTTCCATCTTTAAAAAAGCAGATCTATTTCGTCGTATATAACTCCTAATTTTGAAATGATTGCTATGTTGTTTAGTTAAGCTTTATCTAGAATTTGACACCTTCAGTGCTAGGAGACTTGGGTTAAAGATAACCATCATGTTCAATAGATTCTGTTCTGTGTATCTCTGCTTCCACAGTTATAACAGACAAAGCTTTTTGGCCTTGAGGCGAAAGCACGCTCCACACTGCCTCACCGACAACCCCTGAGATCAGAGCTGGAGCTGAGTAATAAATGATGAAATTTTGCCTTCAAAATGTGTTAGCCTTCATAGAGTATGAGAATGCACAAATTTTTTACTTTTCTCTTTTAAATTTTAGTTCTTTCTTTTGTTCTCGAGAACTTTGTTTCATATCATGCTCTCGATATGCCTTGTAGAACTCTCATCAGCCAGAGAGGGTAAAACTTTTACTTTGATTCCCTAAGGGAGGTACCAACAGACTGTGGAAGATGACAGTGTTTCAGAACAAACTGTACAGTCCCAGCAAATCTAACGGGACCTAATAACATGTACACTGTGGTGGTAATAGGAACCATGGTATAGAACGCAAATGAGGAATCATAATGCCTTTACTGCTGGAAGGCAGAGGGGTCAGGCAACCATGTGACACACAGCGGGCTCTTCCACATGTTAGGGCTGATTCTATTTTATTTTCTTTTGTACTTCATTGCATTCTTTCTCATGCTCTTTTCATTCAAAGATTCAATCCCAAGACAGGATTATGATACTTCACCAGCTGTTGTGTCAGGTAGGAAAATTCTAATTCCTTTAAGACTGGATTGGAGGGGAGAGATGGAGGTTGCCTGTTTTTTTTTTTTTTTTTCAAACTCTTTAAAGCAGTGATTCTCAACAGAGGTGGGTGCAGGAAATTTGAATTCCAGTTTGGACGGGGGCATATGTAGTTCAGAAACATATACGTAATATGACAATTCAGTTATATGTCTGGAAAATAAATATGTTGCATTTTAAATAGAAAGTAAAAACTCAAAGCCATTTTGTCTGTCAAGGATACACAGAAGATAGAGTCTGTGTTCTGTGTATCAGTGATTCTCAGTGTTAGATGTGGTCATCAAATTCCTGAAAAGTGGGAAAATAATTTTATGTTTAGCAACAGAGGGCACAGATTAATAGAAAAATAGTTTGAGAAGCACTGCTTTAGAGACCAGAATTCTTCTGAATTGGAAAATCATCCCATTTGCTTGCTCAGCACCCTGCATAAGGTCTGACACATAGTAGGTGCTCGATATAATTGTTTGTTGAATGAATCAAAACTTCAAATTCGTTCCTAAAGTGATTCTTTCGGATATTGAAAGAAAAACTGCCATTATTCCATTTGTACAACAAAGTGGCAGAGGTTGATTTAAAAATATGTTACTGTCTTGAGGGTTTTAGTCAGCAATATTTAAGTTGTTTTATAAATTTTAGTAGTGCAGTCTGTAATGGGATATGTCTGTGTAAAGAGGTGGATTTTTACTTTTAATTGCACAGATCTTCGGCTTTAATTTTAATTTTGAATTTTGGTTTCTTGTAAGGAGAACATGGGCATAATATTTTTTATTTTTGTTAACTTTTTAATTAAATAAAATCCTGGCAAAATGAAGAGCATGAATTCTTTGATTCTTTGCCATGTCAGACAGCAAGGTCATAAAATTCAAAGCCAAAAGTGCATTGGAAAGACAGAACAAGAAACAAAGGTTAGAAGTAGCCTGAAAGAGCCCAAGGAGCAGTTGAATCTGGCAACCTGATGGTGGATTTCAAGGAGGGGATGTCTTGCTTTTGGCCACTTGTTTGCTTGACCCAGCATCTGAAGGGTAATTATTTTTTAATTTCCTATAGCCTTGTTTAGTTATGGATATGGCTGAATACTCATCTTGAAACTTCAATTAATAATGTCCCCTTGAGGAAAAATAAGTTAGCTTTTGGCTATGAGTCACTTTGGTCCTCTTCAAAGTCTCTATAATAAATTGCCACTAATGAAAATATCACTTAGTTTTTTTTTCCCAAAGTGTATATCCTGTCATATCTTAACATACTGATTTCATTGAGGATTTAGGGGCCCTGGGAAGAGATTTTGTTTCCTACATGGTATTTTCATTTAACAAGAGACATCTACTCTTGATAACTTACCAATATTCATAAAAATAAAAGACACAAACTAGGACTTACCTTCAACTAGGTTTCCTGATTTTACTTTCAAGAACATAAGGGAAAAAGCAAGCAAATCATTAAAAGTACTTATTAGGTATGAGTCACAGTTCAGGCTCTATAAGTCAATTGAGGCAGAAGATCTGGCTGAAAATCTAGGCTTAGGAGTTCTCACCTGATTGCATACACAGGGCCACTGAAAGTTCTAGATCAGATAAATGACTTGATAAAAACAGTGCTTTAAGAAACTTAATCTGAAAGTTTTGTGTGGTGTTGAGCAAGAAGACATAAAAATCACATGGAACAGTTAAAAATGTTGTGTATGATATATTGTATATAATAAAAAAATTATCCCAGGATCCCAGCAGTAGAGTACAAAGGAAGGGACTAATGTAAAGCTGATATGAAAAATAACATTATGGGAGATTTCACATTTACTTTCCCCTTATAAGATTTAACTGGTAGTTTGATGTAAGTTTCACAGACTTCTTTGGTCTACATCTAAATAGAAATAGACTTGTCTTCCTAAAATGCTGGTTAATTGGCTGGTAGGACAACTTCAGTGACTTTTGAGAAATTGAATATCCTTTTCCCAACCATTGGCCACATCAGGAAAGGGAAACAGTATTGGAATATCTCCTTCCCATATCTTCCAATATGCCAATATTGGACAACACAAATAATCAATTCTTTGCCAGTGTAGGATCTAACTAAATTGCTTTAATTTATTGAAATTCAGATAGCTGCTTGATAATTTACAGAGACAACTCAATTTCATTCAATCAATATTTCAACATTTATTGAATAACTTCTGAGTACTAGACACTACACTCAAGTACTGGGGATAAAAAGATGAACAGAAAATAGACCCCTGATTGAAATATTATTGTACAATGTAAGGCCATTATAACATTAATAACAACATTTATTTGTGTTGTTATTTGTGATGTTAAATGCATGGAGTACAGAGAATCAAGAATCTAGAAAGAATATTTGAAATCCTCAGGAAGACAAATACTGTTTTTCTGTGTAATATTAAGTGATACCATCTTCTGAGAGTGAGTGAGAGATGGCACATAGTAAGAATATAAGAAGAACAGAGATTCGGAAAACTATGGCATAAGAAGGCCAACTAACAATCCATAGAATTTTGAGGGGTGGTAGTGGGGGTTCGTTTGAGGCTATGGATTATGTATTTGTGTGATTAATCTATGAGGATGTTTCATTTTCTATGGTCGTGTTTAATAGCCAAGAAGGCAGACAGGTAAATTAATGCAGGGTTAAGTATTTACTAAGTGAAGTGAGGAAAAAATGAGTGTGCAATGATGATATTGGCAAGGAAGTAGTTGAGTGGAAAACTGTGGGTTTAAGGAAGAATAAAGAAGGAAGGAAAAAGAAGGCAGTGGTGGATGAGAGCTAGAAAACAAAATACAGAGATTAGCAGTTTCAATGAGATGTATGGTGCAGTTAGTAAAATACTTGGATTTAAGATTTTGTATAATAAACTATTTCTTGGCAAAGTTCGAATCGTGGGAGCAGGTGGCCACGGTGGATTTGAGGTGAAAGGGACAGAAGTTAAGTGAGTTAACTAATGTGAGCATAAGAAGCGACACATTAAGTGGAGTTATTTTTGCATATTTTAGTTTTGTATTGTTTTGTGTGTTCTTTGTCATTAATAAATTATACATGACTCAATAGTATTTTACTTAGGAAGAGTTTGAGGTAAATATTTAAGCTTCAACAATGAGTAAGTCTTTAAAAAAATAATAATCTGGGAAGAAAAAGTTAAAGCAAAAGTGGTGATACTCAAAAGAAAGAAGGAAGTTTGGGAAACAGGAGCATCTCTGATATATTTCCCTAGAGTTACCTCTCCTTGCCTCTCTTTCTGCTAGGCCTTACCCAGCTCATTTCAAGGAGAGGAGACAGAAAGCTGAAACTGCCCTCTACATTTTCACACCAAATCAGGAATATATTCTCTTTTTGGTGTTTCTTTTTCATAACAACTCTACCTCCTTCGAAGATCCTCTTTTAAGCAAATGTTAGTGATCAAAATATGTAAAGGCATAGTAAAATATCATTTTCTGTACATGGTTGGATTTTATGAAACACATATGAAAACTGAAGATAATTTGTAGTCAAATTTTTATCTCTGTTGTTTTGAGCTTACTTTCCTTGAATGACACCCACATGAAATCAAGCAAAAAACTACTATCACCAGATAACTAAAGTAGAATCAAAATGTACCCTCTTTTTCTAAAAAGCTTTGAGTTCAGAATTTGAACCTAGGTTTGAAAAAAAAAAGAAGAAGAAAATGAAAAATGGGGCCCCAAAAGTACTGAAAACCTGTAGATCTTTTGGAGCGTATTTTCATTCTTTGCTCTAACTTTTTATGTACCAGATGAAATAGGCTGAAATAGTAAGTGATATCAGTACAACTTCATGACAAGATTTCACAGAAAAAGTTTGCATGAATCACAATATACTGGTCAAATAAGAAGTTTTTTAAATGTCGGATTTCGAGCCATGGAGTTGTGCTCTAAGAATAAAGTTCTTCGTTGTGGCACTTGGTGCAATTAAAACAAAATTCACTGTTATAAACAGCAATGCAGTTCTCACATTGTTTTTGTTTCAGAAATATAAGTTTGCACTAGAGAGCCTCATTAATTTGGGATTTGTGATGTCCAAGCAAAGATTTAGATGAAACCTATTTTTATGCTGCTGCTTCTTATCTGAGAATCACTGTATAAAACTATCCTCTGTCATCCAAAGGAGGGAAAGGCAGAGTATCTTAGCTACTTCAAAGAAGGAGAGTAAGACCATCTTTCAAGCTCTAAGCAACAGTTGTTTTCATAGATACCATACTCTAATTACAAACACTTTCCATCTTTTAATTAAAAATCAAGTCCATTAGAACCTCCAATTAGCAACAATTAGCCATTAAATTGTATTTATTGTAAAAGACCTGACATATTGTTGTGTTCCCGCAAGCCACACGTGAAAATCAGTTTCATTTCTTTGCTCAAGTACCGTGGATTTATATGAGTACAAAAGTGCCTTTCTTTAAATGAATTAATGGATGATTTTTCTTTGTAATAAGTTCCTAGAGACTTTGCTCTACTTATTCTTCATGTATTCAACTAGTATTTGCAAAGCACCTACAGTGCTCCAAAAAACTAAGGGCAGGTCCATTTCTTGCCCTCAAAGAAAAAAGACTCTGATAGAGTAAAAGGTTATAAAGAACTGTCACATAACGTAGCATATGACAGACATCATAGGAGTGGTCTGCAGAGCAGGACTTTGTACGTGATCTTTGTGCAAGTATTTGACATATAGGCTTGTGCCATGCTGAGTTATTATGTTCCTGCTGGTGCATTTATTTTGTTCACTAAATTATAAAAATTGAATCATTAAGACTTTTCCTGTGGGACCACAACTGTTATTTATGTATTTAAGTAGGCAACTGGACTGGTCTAATATATAAACATCACTGTTATTTAGCCCGGGTTTTTAATTTTCTTTTCAGAGGATGGGATAGGTGGGTGTAAAATCCCATGCCTTCTCTTCTAATCCAGCAAGCATTTCCTGTAAAGGTCCAGATAGTAAATTTTAGGCTTTGCAAGCCTTATAGTCTGTGTTATAACTATTCGACTGTGCAATTGCAGCATGAAAGCGGACACAAACCATGTGCAAATAAGTGAGAATGGCTATATTTCATTAAAGCTTGATATGAAAAAATAGGCAGCAAGCTGGATTTGGTCTGTGGGCTTTAGTTTGCCTACCCATGCTCGATCTAATCAATTCATTCTTATAAGTATTCCAAACTAAATACTATCACTGACATTTTGTTCATATATATCAAGTCCTTTCCCTTAAAATTAGCATTTTTGAGATTTTTCATTTCATAAAAGACAGATGAAATATCAGAAAGTCTGAGATGGTAGAGATTGAGATGGAGGTTGAGAAAGACATTTGTTAGTGTTTCAGTGTGTGCAGAACGACTGATTGTAACATTGACTTATGAAAACCCTTTAAGGATATTTTTATTTTTTATATTTTCATTATATATTAGTCTTCTAGGACTTATATCAGCAACAAGAGATCACCAATCAGGAAAGTCACACATATAGTCTGTTTAATATCCTCTTGGCAGCCTTTAGAATCTTGTACTTTTAGAAATTTAGAGAAAAGGTGAGAAATATATCATCGCAAAAGACTTATCGTAAAATATATTTTACATCTTTGTCATACCACCCAGGGTGGTTTCTCTGTTACTGTTGTAATTGTTGATTAGTGTCCACTGAAATTACTCTTGATCTACCAGTAATTTAGCTATTCTGTTTCCCCCTGGGTAGCTGATTATCTGAGCACTGTTTGCTGCTTTGCAATCCAATCATAGGGGAAAGCTTTCCTGGTTTTGTCTAAAAGCCAAACACTACACAGGGCAAGCCTGGGATGGCAGGAGACAGGACTACCCTCTGTGGCAAGGTCAGAGAAAACTGATGCTTGGTGATGCAGCACACATATCAAATACAAAGACAGCTTCTCAAGATGCTTTTTGCAGTAGGATCTTTCAGTGAGTGGCAGCAACCGACTTAGAGCATCCCACAGCAGCAGCACGCAGCATCACTTAGTGCCTCAGTCATCTACAAAAGGGCAGAGCCTACCCAGCAGAGTCCTTGCAAGAAAACAATGTACTTAAGTAAGCTAACTGCATGTGCAGGAATCGGCACATCTGGTACTGAAATCACGTTTCCTTTTTTAAATCAACAGCACAAAGTGGGCACTTGAGGCGTCTGTCAGAGAATATAGTCATGAATTGACTGTGTTTCAGCCCTTGCCAGAGGCATGCCAGAGACATCTGATTCTGGAGAGATACTGCCTAACAAACATGTTAACAGTTCTCTAGACCCTATGTTAAATTAGTTTATCAGAATGCAAAATACCTGAACCATATAATTGGACATCCCTATTGAAATGATTTCTCTGAGTTAAAATGTAACATTTTAACCTCTTCCTTCTTAGAGAAGTGATATATTACACAACGTTACCAGCATTTTGAGATGCCAAAACAGCAAACATAATTGTCTGTTATTTTAGCCAATGTCTTTTATATAAAGAAGCAAATGATTAATAGATCCTTGAGTTCAGTGTCTCAGCAAGTATCTCTCTCCAGATGAATGAATATACTTATTTTTAACTAATAGTGTAAAATACCCCGCCTAATCTATTTCTCTTTGGTCTTGGTTATCAGGATAGTTGAAATTTAATGGAGCACATTGCAAATGCTCCTGGTAGCACATTCTCACTACTGCTCTTAACTGTTTGTTGATTTGCGGGTATTTTTAACTGTGCTTCTTAATGCAGTGTTTAATTTTGAAAATCCTTCACAAATTCAACTTGGAAGTACAAAGCTTCTAATTCCTGTAGTAAAAAATAAATGAAGAAATACTAATGGGCTAAGGGAAGTTTGTGTGCTAAACATCTTAGCGGAAAGACAAAATGAAAGATGATTTTGATTATGTGTTGATGTTATCTAAAAATTTACCATCAGACACTGTTGTTTTTTGTTTGTTTTTTTTTTATTCTCACACATGCAATTTTGAACAGGAAAAAGTAGGCTAGAAAAAATGAAAATGACTTTTAGAATCCACAGGGAGTATGTGATTCCTGGGCCCTATTGTTTATTTATTTTTTAACCATTAAGGATCCTTGAATTTTCTGAAGCTTACTTTTTCTCTCTTTAAGAGTATAGAGTAGATAATCTATTCATTACCTCTTTATGTATGTACAACAATAAAAGGTTAATTGAAAGAATATATCCAAAGTACCTAATAAGGGCCTGACTCATGATCAATATTAAATAATTGAAGCTTCCTGCTTCCTTTATTTGCATTCAGGAAAGGGTTTCAGGACTTTCTGAAGTATACTAATCTTACATTTGCTATGTTAGATTAACTGATGCAAAGAAAAGAGTCTTTTTTAAATAGTTTCCAGACTCAATATCTAAAAATAAATAGAGAGTTAGTTAATTATATTATCTTTCTTATTGACCAAACTATTATATTACTAGATGAATTAATATGATAAATATAAACATTTAATAACAACATGAAAAATAATGTTCATAATTCACAGTGAAAAGATGACAAAAGTGAGCAATCATTATGATTCTGAGTCCTAAAATATACACCTAAAAAAATCTACAAAGTAATGCGTAAAATGATTATCACGTGTGTTTTCAATTTCTATTTCCTAAACTTTTTGAAATATTGCTTTGCTACCTTTGCAATTTATTAAAACTGTAATAACAGTCTTCGAAATATCAGCAGTTTTTAGGAGACATTTATGTACCAGAAAAACATGACTGTATGAAAATGAAAATAAAGACGATGATGATGGATATGGTGATTATATGGGTGATAGCGGTAGCAGTGGTAACCTCTAACATTTTACCCATCTGCACTCGTCACATCTCAATATTATGGCATTTAGGGCAAAATCAAAAGAGACCTTATATCTCTATATAGAATTGGCAGAATTTTTTAACGATTCTATAAAATCATTAAATTTTATGTAAATTCATTTTCCGCCTACCAGAAGATCAGCATCTCCATAACCAATTGTTAATGCTGCTTTTCATATTGAAATCACATTTCAAATGATATATTGTATTGCTTGCATGTAGCACTTGGAACAATCCAAAATCTTCCCAGTTTATATTATGTGAGACTTCAAGGCTCTTGTGGTTTACAGAATTGATATGACATATTTGAAAGGGGACCATATATAATACACTTTTAATTACATATTAAGTCTAACTTCTGCAAATTAGACTACTACTATCTATACATTTTTTTCACTTTTCTGCTTAAAATGAAATCTGCTGTTGAAGATAATTTGTTTCCCTGAGCTGTATATTACAAAATATTTATACTTACCCAGTCAAGCTGATATAACTTCTAAATGCTTTTGCCCCCCAAGATATGGTTTGTTCTTCCTTCTTCTCTACCACTAAGTTTTATTCATTTTGATAATGTGGAATATATCAGTATGTTATTTTCTATCAGGCAATTTTATGTGCTTGCTCTGAGTCTAGCAGTCTGCCCAAGAGACTCAGATGTGGGAATGCACAGGACTCCAGATCCAGGAAATATGCATTTCATTCCTATTTGAGCAGTTACTTTAGCAAATAAAATATGAAGATTTGGTAAAAATTATTGAGATTTTTCAGATAATTGTTCTGGAAGGTTAACGCCTACTAGCCAAAGGAAACCAAAGATCAACTATAGTCAAACATAGTTAAGTTTGTTAGCTTGCTGAAACAACGGAGCATCTCAGAAAAGGAAGTCTGGACAGACTTATTACAGAATTGAAGCTTGCGCAATATGACTTTGAGAAGGGCATACAGAAGTGACCATTTATTCTGCATTGAGTGATATCTGGAAATGGGAGGCAATTGAATGATTGTCTTAAGTGTTATTTAGCAGATGGGAGGAAGAAAGAAAGGCTAGAGTTGTCATTGGTGAAGATGCCAATCATGTCATTAATGTTAGATCGAATTCTTTTCTTATCTCAAGGGCAATTATAATATTGCCTAACAAAAATATAGCAGAATATTAAATGTCCTTGATGAAATATAAATGCAAACACGAGAGAGGGCAAAATGGTGTTTTATTCGTCACATATTTTATTCATCACATAGTATGCATTCGTCAAATACATACTATGTTCTAGGCACTGTACTTAGTGCTCTACACGGACTGATTTGTAATATTTGATTGTTACAGTCATTCCACAGGGAGTTTCTGTGTCTGCTACAAATTGGTTCCTTATAAGCTCAGCTTGACCCTCACTCACGTTTATGCTCCTTCAGCTGTTTTAACCTTTATCACCTTCTTAAGTTCCAAACATGGGTCCTGCCATATACGCTAAAAAATGACCATCTCTTTCTTTATGAGAAGATCAATACCACATTTTATCTGTTCTTCAAATGTTTGTTTCTTCATTTTTTCTTTCTTCCTATCTTCCTGTTTTGCCAAGCCATAGCCCTCTTTTTGTCAATGTTAACCCCTCCTTCAATGTTCTTGACTTCGTCTGTCTTAATCTGTTTTTACGGTCGTATAGCATTGATTGCCCTCTATCCCAAATGCACCTGCTTCAATATATATTTATTCAATGATGATTTTTCCTATGCTTAATGAAATGTGTAGATTCTATCTCAAGATTCTCAAGGTGCTGGTCTTACAACACTTTACACTTCTTCATTTTTTTTTCTCGATGACATCATGTGCTTCCTCAATTTTAACTGTTATATAGATGACCTCCAAATCGATTCATCTGTTTTGGTTGCCATGCTAATGTTTCCAAGTATTTCCTAGATATCCCCCATCCACTCTTACCTGGCCCATTTATACTTCAAACTTCTTAGTCACAATTTCAGTCTCATAATCTTTTTTCTCAATCCAGTTTCTTCTGCAGACTTCCCTAGGGTTCCAGCAAACCTCTATAAACATTATTTCTCTAAGCCAAGATTTAAGTGTAGCTACAAGTTTAATATTGTTAAAGTCTTTTACAGTAGCTTAGAGTATAGCTCTTCTCTTTGGGGACAGAATCATATGATTTAATTTCATACTAAGCTTGGAGTAGGATAGGAAATCTCTTACAAATTGATGAGTTATTTTTCTTCCAGCCAATGGTGCTGAAAACCTCAGAGATATTTTGGTGCAGTCTGTGCCACCTGCAATCTTCCTTTTCCATGTAGATTCTATTTCTACAACATATTTTGAATCTGCTATACCCATTCCATTCTATGACCCAGGTCTAGTCTGGGTTCTCATTACATTTTAGTTTTATTATTTCAGGGTTGTTTTGGTGTCAACACCTAGCACTTCTCTTTCCTATTCATCCTTCACACAAATTCTGGAATACATTTTGAGATTAACATTTAAAAATTTCATCTGCAAGAATATGTTAATAGAACAACTAAAAGTTACCTGAATAGATAACTATCCCTACTACATGATCACTGCCAGAAAGTAGGGTACAGATCAGATTTCTGAATCTAAAGTCATCTTTTCTAACAGCAGCCCTCCAAGGCATAACCAGTATATACCAGAAATGTTACACCACTCAAAGCAGTAGTTAGCTTATGGAGATTATTATACAGCGAGGCAGGTGTAACAACTATGTCACGCTGTAGAAGCACAGTGTGAGGATAGTTGCTCAATGGTCTCCATGTGCGAGGAGACCTAAGATTTTTCTGGAAGGAATATTGTCATTCCTGCAGCTAACCTCGAAGTGAAGGGGTATATGTGTTGAAAGGAGTCAATGGGTTCTCATTCTTCTTCGTTTCTTCCGTTTGAGACTATCATCCAGTGCTGATATCAGCTGATAGTTTAAATATACGGACCTGTATGTAACAAGCAGCAAAGAAAGCTACATTCTAAATTCTTTTCAAGAAGTGTAACAATTTCAAAGTCATTGCCACTCTTACCTTTCAGAACCTTGACTAAGAGAAATGATATTTTTGGAGAAATATTTGGATCGTATGAAGTATATCCATATTCCTTGGATACTCTAAGTTAGATCTTGAATTAATCTCAAAAAGCTGTTTTACTTGGATGACTGCATTCCACTGGACAGCTGAGAAACAGCTCTTCATGAAGTATACCTTGACACCGTACCATATGTTTATGTTTGAAGGACACTATAATAAATAGCACTTGGAAACGTGCTTTGCTATATTAAGGCTGTTGTTCATTAGACTACATAGTATCTGTTCCTTTCAGACTGCATATTCAGAATCACTCTTCAATGTACCTAGCTCATTTCCTTACCTAATGGACACAGTGACTTGTATAAATCATTGTTAACTCTGATAACGTTTTAATAGCATTTATTTAATTAGCCTGTTTGCTGAGTTCATCTTACTCTCTTTCGCTTCACCTCATTTTTCTCACTTATTTGACACTGCAGTATTTTAGACAACCTTGGAAGCTGCCTTAGTTTTGGGGAGCAAGGTAGACTCTAATTAAATAAATCCTGAAAATGGAGATGACTAATTATTTTCTCTGTCAAGAGCCACAACTCAAATGCTGCAAGAATTAAGAACTCAGCAGCCTTGTGTTCAAGGCCTGCTACAGTATAATCTTCAAGCTGCTTTCCCAACTAGTTTTCTTTCTGTCCACTTCATGACTCTTCTTCCACTAGTCACAGTTATTTGTTGGATGTGTTTAGCAGTGAGTGCTTTCTTTCTTGTCTTTGCTCATGCTGACTTTCCACCTGGAATTTCTTCCCTGCCACACTTGCCATCTCTGTGGATCAAATCTTACCCATCTTTAATGGTCCGTCTCTTCTGTGAGTTCCTTTCCCATTTTCACGCTTTATTTTGAAAACTCTCAAAGTTCTCTGTTAGCACCTGATGAATTCCATTTTATATTAGATATTTACACATTCCTATCTTTTCTCCAACCCATCTTAGATTATAAGTTCCTGGAGGTTTAGAGATCAAGGCCTCTGCTATTCCTTTTATCCCTCGTGGTATTAAAGCTCAAATATTTGATATAAATAAGTCTTTAAGAACTCACCGGCTGGGCGTGGTGGCTCATGCCTATAATCCCAGCACTTTGGGAGGCCGAGTCAGGAGTTTGAGACCAGCCTGGCTAACACAGTGAAACCCCTTGTCTACTAAAAATATAAAAAATTAGCCGGGTATGGTGGCACACACCTGTAATCCCAGCTACTCGGGGGGGCTGAGGCAAGAGAATCGCTTGAACCTGGGAGCCAGAGGTTGCAGTGAGCTGAGATCTTGCCATTACACTTTGGCTTGGGCAATAAGAGTGAAACTCCATCTCAAGAAACAAACAAACAAAAAAACCTCATCCTCAATTACATACTTCAATTTTGGCTTTTACTCTTAATAAATGTAGAGAAAAAGAGAAGGCAATACTAGGCTAGTCAGATGCCTGAATTTTCACTCAGTTCAAAAATTTTAAAGTATCTTTTCTAGAAAGTTCTTTTAGGTAACTGTCATCCCTTGGCAGGACTAGCACAACATCTAACTGGTCTTGCTGATTCTAGCCTTCTTTTAACTCAATTCATTTTCTCTACAGACCCAGAGCCACCTTCCTGAAACAAACATGACATGTTTCAAATCCTTTCACAACTTTCAGGATGTAATCCTCAGTCCTTGGTCCGTGCAACCAGGCCCTTCATGATCCTGATGCCCCCTTTATCACTTTCATCTGTTACTACTTCTCTTTTCCCGCCATAATGAGCCACTCTCAGTTTCTGGGATGGGCCAAGCCTGCAGGGTCTTTGTATAAGTGGGAATATATAAACATGAGCAAATCCTCTGTCTAGAATGTGTTTTCCTTTACTCTTCAACCTGCTAATGCTGGCTTGTTTCACAGCAATTGTCTCAAATGCTTTCTTCTTCTTGGAAGGCTCCCTTATCCTTTTGTCTTGAGTTTTCTATCCCCTTAGATGTCTGGGAATATCTTTATCATAACATGTAGCACACTGAATCACGGTTTCCAGTTTAATGATCTTTTCTTCCCCCTAGAGTAAAGACTATAAACTCTTTGATCAGGGTCTACTCATATTTACCTTATTTCTCAATAATCCAGCAACATCTGGTCTATGGTAGGTGTTTATTAAATATTTGTTGATTGAATAAATGATACCTATATGTAAAAATGCTGATTTGCTAGAGACACCTTCTGCATAATCCTAACTTTCGCCTCAAAAGATTAAAATAGCAAGAGGAAAACAGACTCAGAATTCCCAAAAAGTCTGGAAATTTGACTGAACAACTAGTGCAGAGAGCTTTCTGAAGGGGATGGGAAAAACTCATGACAAGAAAATGGAGGTGGAGGGAGGTGAAAGGATTTGGAGACAGTAGAATAATTGGAAAATGATTTTTATTTGAAATAATTTAAAATATTGGTGGAAATCTACAATGTGTCTATTAGAAATATGACTGCCCTTCAGCAATGTTGCTTATCTGAAAGATTTCATTTTCTTAATTATTTTCCCTGAAGAGACATCATATTCATTTATCTTACTAACATTATAATAATCGATTCCCTAGTGTCACCTTGTGAAAGTACTTTTATACAGTTTTTATTGCCAAGATCCCTCACATGTACACCATTGAAAACATAAACTGGTCCCAGTGACATCACATCCTTGCTTTATTTTTATTTTTTTCAATAGATTGTTCAATAGCCTTTGTTATGCCTTTTACAGATTCTCTGGACACACCATCATTGTTAATGGTAATCAGAACAAGTAATGTCTTTTTAGTTCGGTTTCATTAATAAAATGGAAAAGCACTATATTCAGTCTGTTTGTGATACACTATTACATTGAGAGCTTACTGAAGAAATGCAGCCAGCCTGTGGGCATAGGACTGGTTTTCCTTAAATTGGATTTTCAGCCTTGATCAAACAAGGCACCCTTTCATCTAGCAGAAAAGTTTTTGCTCTCTTCCCCTCTCTCTTTCTCATTTGTTTTGTCTTAATTTTTCCTGACAGTCTGCAAGGAATTTAATGTTTTCTAAATGACATTGAAAATTCTTGCAGATTAATGGTATTCAAAGGGATAAAATATCAATTAATCTTTTGAAAGCCTTTCTTCTTGATTGTTCCTGTGTGTGGATTTCAGTTTCTTGAATTCCTTACCCTCAAAGAAATGTTTTTCCCCTTGATTTTTCTCATTATAAAACTGGATATAAATGTAAAGTAAGCAGTAATTCTAGGTACTTTTTAAATTCCTTTAGCATTCATGCAGAAAAAAAACTCCCCTGTTATTTTAATTCCTTTAGCAAAGTATGTTTGATTGATGCCCTTGAACTTGGCTAGTTCAGGCAAAATTTGAGTGTTTTTTAATTCTCTAAACTCAATTGAATTATTTTGCCCTTGGCTTATACTTTATAAGGTGCCTCTTAGCTTTAAAACTCACACTACCGGCATTTGTGCTTATCAACCAAGCCATTTAGACTTTAATTCATTTGAAGAATTAATTTCATGTGATGCTAAAGTGCATATGTGTGTATAGGGCTCAGTTCCTAAAATAACGTTCCTTAGGTATCTCACCAAGAGTGAAATGCTGTTATTTGGCTAAAGGAAAGTACAACAACTACACAGGCATTTTTCTAGAATCACTAATTTGTGTGATAAAAAATGAGTCATAAAGTAAGCAATACAGCTGATACATTCCTGTTAAATAAAGCATGGAAGTTCAGTTTTTGTGTTCATTTCTCCAGTGGGTTCCCTTCATTATCTCTTTCTCACCATAATTTGACAGCTCAACAGAAGTACTTCATCCCATCTCAATGCTGAGCAGGCAGCATATGGTGAAAGAATGAATACGAATTTTGAAGAAGATGAGCATTTAAATCCCAACTCTTGCATAGACTCTATGTATGGTTTCTCTGGAACTGCTTTATCATCTGTAAAGAAGATAATGACAGTACCCACAGAGATATACTATGAGAGTTAGATGAGATACTGGCAGAGTCATAACAGATATTCAATCTTCCCCACATCACAGGATCCCAAGCTTTTGACTTAGCATTTTCAATTCTTTAAAGCAATGGTTCTCAAAATGTAGTCCCAATCTAGCAGCAGAAGCATCTCCTGAGAGCTTGTTAGATATACAGATTCTCAGGCCTTGATCCAGATCTACTGAACCCAAAAGGGTTGGGCAGGGGGTGAGGGTATAGGTGGAACAATCGTTTTTTTAAAAGCCCTCCACGTGACTCTAGTACATGATGTTGAGTTTGAGAACCACTTAAGCCAATCAGCAAATCACAGACATTGGCTGTGTATGAATGGGCAAAGGATAAAATGATTAAAACAGTGGGAGGTATATTAGTTCACTCTCATGCTGCTCTGAAGAATTACTCAAGAATGAGTAATTCATAAAGGAAAGAGGTTTAATTGACTTGCAGTTCTGCACGGCTTGGGAGGCCTCAGGAAACTTACAATCATGATGGAAGGGGAAGCAAACACGTCCCTCTTCATATGGCAGCAGCAAAGAGAAGTGTCAAGCAAAGTGGGAAAAGCCTTTTATAGAACCATCAGATCACCTGAGAACTATCACGAGAACAGCATGGGGGAAACTGCCCCCATGATTCAATTTCCTCCAATCAGATCCTTCCCACAACATGTGGGGATTATGGGAACTACAATTCAAGATGACATTTGGGTGGGGACATACCCAAACCATATTATTTCACTACTGGCCCCTCCAAAATCTCATGTCCTTACATTTCAAAACAGAATTATGCCTTTCCAACAGACTTCCAAAGTCTTAGCTCATCTAGCGTTATCCCAAAAGTCCAAATCCAAAGTCTCATCTGAGACAGAGCAAATCCTTCCACCTAAGAGCCTGTAAAATTAAAAGCAAGCTAGTTATTTCCTAGATACAACGGGGGTACAGGCATCGGATAAGTATACCAGTTCCAAATGGGAGAAATTGGCCAAAACAAAGAGACTACAGGCCCGATGAAAGTCCAAAATCCAGTGGGGCAGTCAAATCTTAAAGCTCCAAAATGATCTCTGTTAACTCCATGTCTCACATCCAGGGCACACTGATGCAAGAGGTGGGCTCTTATGGCCATGGGCAGCTTCACCCCTGTGGCTTTATAGGGTACAACCCCTCTCCCAATTGCTTTCACCAGCTGGCATTGAGTGCCTTTTGCTTTTCCAGGTACATAGTGTAAGCTGTCAGCGGATCTAAACTTCTGGGGTCTGGAAGACAGTGGCCCTCTTTTCACAGCTTCACTAGCCAGTTCAGGGAGGACAATGTGTGGGAACTTACAACCCACATTTCCCTTCTGCACTGCCCTAGCAGAGGTTCTCCATGAGAGTTCTCTGATTCTGCGGCAAATTTCTGTCTGGACCTCCAGATTTTTCCACATGTCCTCTGAAATCTAGGCAGAGATTCTCAAACCTCAATTCTTGACTTTTGTGCACCTGCAGACTCAACACCACATAGAAGCTGCCAAGGCTTGGGGCTTGTAATCTCTGAAGCCATGGCCCAAGCTATACCTCGGCCCCTTTTAGCCATGGCTGGACCAGCTAGCACAGAGGTCACTAAGTCCCTAGGATGCACACAGCAGGGGGCCCCTGAGCCACTATTTTTTTCCTCCTAGGCCTCTGATCCTATGATGGCAGGGGCTGCTATGAAGACCCCTGACATGCCCTGAGGACATTTTCCCCATTGCCTTGGTGATTAGCAGTTGGCTCCTCATTACTTATGCAATTTTCTGTAGCCATCTTGAATTTTTCCTTGAAAATGAGTTTTTCTTTCCTATTGCATTGTCAGAATGCAAATTTTCCATACTTTTATGCTGTTGCAACTCTTGAACATTTTGCCACCTAGAAATTTCTTCCACCAGATACTCTATGTCATCTCTCTCAAGTTCAGAGTTCCACAGAACTCTAGAGCAGGGGCAGAATGCCTCCAGTCTCTTTGCTAAAGCATGGCAAGAGTCACCTTTGCTCCAGGTCCCAAGAAATTTCTTATCTCCATCAGCCTGGACTTCACTGTCCATATCACTATCGGCATTTTGGTCAAAACCATCCAAGTCTCTAGGAAGTTCCAAAGTTTCTCACATCTTTCTGTCTTCTTCTGAACCCTCCAAACTGTTCCAAACTCTACCTGTTACCCATTTCCAGAGTTGCTTTCACATTTTCAGGTATCTTTACAGCAGTGCCCCACTACATAGTACCAACTTACTACACTAGTCTGTTCTCATGCTGCTATGAAGAACTACCAGAGACTGGGTAATTTATAAAGCAAACAGGTTTAATTCACTCACAGTTCTGCAGGACTGGGGAGGCCTCAGGAAACTTACAATCATGGCAGAGGGTGAAGCAAATACATCCTTGTTCACATGGTGGAAGGAAGGAGAAGTGCCAGGCAAAGAAGGAAAAACCCCTTATAAAACCATAAGATTTTATGAGAACTCACTATCCTCAGAACAACATGGAAGTAACTGCCCCCATGATTCAATTACTTCCCACCAGGCCCTCCCACAATATATGGGAATTATAGGAACTACAATTCAAGATGAGATTTGGGTGGGGACACAGCAAAATGATATTAGGAGGGAATTAAACTGACAGTGGACTTCTTTGTCTTGTTTAGAATGTTAATTATCCTTTATCAGTCAAACGCTTTCCTTCCAGAATTCTATTATATATGTTATTTTCTTTTATGATTTACTTCATTTTACATGACTTTTTTTTTAAAGACCAACATAATTTCACTTAGGTTGGAAATGAGTGTATTGGGTTCCCTTGGAAATAAATAAATAAATCCCTATTTGAGTTTAGGCAGTACACTAAAAACTATCAGGATAAAATGATATATGTAGGAAGTCCTAGAAAAATGAAATCCAATGATCAGTATATTTGCATAGTGTGTGTATCCACTATGGAATAGTTGGTTATCAAGAGATAACTTTTAGAATTCTAGAAGTCCAAACTCTTGGCCTGAAGAGGAGGGAGCCATAATTGTTTATAAACATAACTGCACTGAGGTAGGGTGTACGGGTATGAAATTCTAGTGTTTTTACATGGTTACTTTATATAGATTTTACTGAGTTAAAGCTCTGTTTTTAATACGGGTCAAGAATTATATATATATATATATATATATATATATATATATATATATATATATACACACACCATGCCAACAAGCCTCTGCCTCCCTACATGATCCTTTGAACCTCTAGTAATTAGGGCAGTAACTAAATTGGCCCTTTTTATTTTCCACTGGTGTCAGTACCAGCTAAGAGGATTACATCGTGCTTGGATGTTAAGACTCTTTTCGTAACTAAAGGATCTAATCCTGATTATTCACTGTTTGTATTTATAAAATATATAAAACTAGAAATAAATCTCTTAACTGAGCCCCAAATTTCTGTCAAGTTAACCTTCCTTGACTACTGATTCACTTTGACTCACTGCTAATGAGGACAGCTCCTTTTTTCTATTTTTCTCTCAGTGCCTATAGATATAATCCTATATAAAATTGGAAATAGCTTTTATTGTGCATATATTTACTTATCTCCTGTGCCCTTCACATTGCTTCTAGTTCTATATCTCCTGTGCCCTTCATAATTGCTTCCAGTTACTTTGGGGATTTTCTTTTTCCTGTTTTACTTTCCTGTTCTTAATGCAAGATAAAATCCCATGGAAAAATAATCAAAATGCAAAATACTCAACACAGATATATAACTTAAACTTGATTGATCTTTTGGTCATATAGATTTCCTTAGGGACCATAGTTGAACATCGTTTCCCAAACCTCCCCTAGAGTAAGAGATCTGAAATTTCGTAGCCTAGTAAAATCACCAAGTGAGCATTAAATACCCCAATGCCCAGGCCACAGTCCAGGCCAATTAAATCAGCATATCTGTGGTTGGACCTAAGCATTCATAGTTTATTAAATCTTCCCAAGTGATTACAATGTAAAGCCAAGTTTGAAAGTTTAAAAGGATCCTAAAGGATTCCTCTCAGTCTTATGAGATATTAGTGATGTACTTAAACAAAAAACTTCTAAGATCTTTTACCTTTGGGAAATGTAGTAAACTGTATTTGTTTTCTTACAAACACTTAGAGAATCACAATAAATCTTTTCACATTGCCGAGGCTCGGTAGCTCATGCCTGTAATCCCAGCACTGTGGAAGGCTGAGGCAGGTGGATCACTTGAAGTCAGGAGTTTGAGACCAGACTGGGTAACATGGTGAACCCCCATCTTTACAAAAAACACAAAACTTAGCTGGGTGTGGTGGTGCATGCTTATAGTCCTGGCTACTCAGAGGCTGAGGTGGGAGAATCACCTGAACCCTGGAGGCAGAGGTTGCGGTGAGCCAAGATCCCACCATGCACTTCAGCCTGGGTGATAGAAAGAAACTCTGTCTTGAAAACAAACAAACAAACAAAAAAATGACATGCACATTAAAGGCTAAGTAATCCTACAGGGAAGAAAATGTAGACGTAAAGAATAAAGGAGAGCAATAACTCACACCTCGAGGAAAAACTGAAAACCTATTTAAATTGGTTTATTTCATCATATTTTAAATTTCAACATATTTCAAATTTGTTTACCCATATTTCATTGTCTGTAGAACATCTGTAAAATATTTATTAGAATACATCTTCCATGGAATATAATTCAAAAAATATGGATTAAAAGGAATCCACCGCAAACTGTGTTTCTGAAATGCTTATTAAAATCCCGGTTATATCAGATCTTACTATACTTTAATGTCATGTCATATTTGATATTTAAAATAATGTGTGAAGCTTAACATAAGACTTTAGAAATTATGTGAAGTATCTAATAGAAATAGGGTATTTAGATCACAAGCACCATATGAAATTTGGTTTTAAAAAGTCAGTCTCTAAAAATTAAAAGAACAGAAGAATTAGATGAATGGTATGTAGAGGACTCCAACATTTATTAACACTGGGAAGGGAAATCCAATCAGGTAAGAAAGTAGAGTGGTATGATAGCAGAAATACGGTGCCAGGATACATTAGTTCTAGTAGTATGTGCAGGATAAGCACATAAGTAACCAAACAAACTAGTTACACTGAGACTGTTCAATATCCCCTTTCTATTACACTCACTCTCTATTTTATATTCTCTTCTCCTAGGCTTTTCTAAAAACCTTTTTTTCTCAGAACTTGAAACCTCTGGAGCCTATCTAATCAGTTCTGGTCTATAGTTCTTCTTTCCTTCATGAAAACTAAGTGGTTCTGTTTTCTCAGGATTCTGCCAACTCCTTCTTGGGGGCCAACTGTATGGCAAAATACTAATTTCTGAATGCATTAACATTTCTTTTTAATTTTCTTGATTTTTCCATAAGTTATTAGGGTACAAGTGGTATTTGCTTACATGTGTACATTCTTTAGTGGCAATTTGTGAGACTTCGGTGCACCTATCACCCTAGCAGTATGCATTGCACCATATTTGTAGTCTTTTATCCTTCACCCCCTCCCACTCTTCCCCCCAAGTCCCCAGTGTTAATTGTATCATTCTCATGCCTTTGCGTCCTCATAGCTTAGTTCCCACATATCAGTGAGAATATACGGTGTTCGGTTTTCCATTCCTGAGTTACTTCACTTAGAATAATAGTCTCCAGTCTCATCCAGGTCACTGCAAAGGCTGTTAATTCATTCCTTTTTATGGCTAAGTAGTATTCTATCACATATACATACCACAGTTTCTTTATCCACTTGTTGATGGATGGGCATTTAGGTTGATTCCATGATTTTGCAATTGTGAATTGTGCTGCTATAATCAAGCATGTGCAAGTATCTTTTTTGAATAATGAATTTTTTCTTCTGGGTAGATACCCAGTAGTGGGATTGCTGGATCAAACTGTAGTTTTACTTTTAGTTGTTTAAGGAATCTCCACACTGTTTTCAATAGCAGCTGTACTAGTTTACGTTCCCACCAGCAGAGTAGAAGTGTTCCCTGATTATTGCACCCACGCCAACAGCGTGCTCTTTCAGACTTTTTGATGTAGGCATTTAGGGCTATGAACCTTCCTCTTTGCACTGCCTTAGCTGTATCCCAGAGGTTTTGATAGGTTGTGTCATTATGGCTATTCAGTTCTAAGATTTTTTGATTTCCATCTTGATTTTGTTTTTGACCCAAGCTCATTCAGGAGCATGTTATATAATTTACATTTATTTGCATGGTTTTGAACATTTCTTTTTGAGTTAATTTCCAATTTCATTCCACTGTGGTCTGAGAGAGTGCTTGGTATAACTTTAATTTTCTTAAATTTATTGAGGCTCATTTTATGGCCTGTTATATGGTCTGTCTTGGAGAAAGTTCCATGCACTGTTGAATGGAACGTATTCTGTGCTTGTTGGATGAAATGTTCTGTATATATCTGTTAAGTCCATTTGTTCCAAAGTAGAGTTTAAATCCATTGTTTTTTGTTGTCGTTGTTGTTGAGTTTCTGTCTTGATGACCTGTCTAGTGCTGCAGTAGAGTACTGGAGTCTCCCAGTATTATTGTATTGCTGTTTATCTCATTTCTTAGGTCTATTAGTAATTGTATTATAAATTTGAGAGCTCCAGTGTTAGATGCATATATGTTTAGGATTGTGATATTTTTCCTTTTGGACAAGGCCTTTTACCATTATATAATATCACTCTTTGTCTCCCTTAACTGCTATTGCTTTGAAGTTTGTTTTGTCTAATATAACAATAGCTACCCCTGCTCGCTTTTGGTGTCCATTTGTATGAAATGCCTTTTTCCACCCCTTTACTTTAAGTTTATGTGAGTCTGTGTTAGGTGAGTCTCTAGGCAGCATATAGTCATTTGTATGAAATGTCTTTTTCCACCCCTTTAAGTTTATGTGAGTCCTTATGTGTTAGATGAGTCTCTAGGCAGCAGATACTTGGTTGGTGAGTTCTTACCCATTCTACAGTTCTGTATCTTTTAAGTCGAGCATTTATGCCATTACGTTCAGTGTTAGTATTAGAATGTGAAGTAACGTTGCATTCATCATGCTCTTTGCTGCCTGTGTCCTTTAGGACTTTTTTGTTTTTTGTTTTTGCTTTTTAACTTGTATTTTTGTTTTATAGGTCCTATGTGATTTATCATTTGAAGAGATTCTGTTCTGACATATTTTCAGGATTTGTTTCAAGATTTAGAGCTCCTTTTAGCAGTTCTTGTAGTGGTGGCTTGTTAATTGCAAATTCTCTCAGCATTTGTTTGTCTGAAAATGACTATATGTTTTCTTCAATGATTCTTAGTTTCACTGGATACAAAATTCTTGGCTGATAACTGTTTTGTTTGAGGAGGCTGAAGATAGAGTCCCAATTCCTTCTAGCTTGTAGGGTTTCTGCTGAGAAATTTGCTTTGAATCTGATAGGTTTTCCTTTATAGGTTACCTGGTGCTTCTGTCTCACAGATTTTAAGATTCTTTCCTTCATTTTAACTTTGGATAACCTGATGACAGTGTGCCTAGGTGAAGATTATTTTGGCAATGAATTTCCCAGGTGTTCTTTGTGCTTCTTGTATTTTCATGTCTAGGTCTGTGGCAAGGCCAAGGAAGTTTTCCTTTATTATTCCCCCAAATATGTTTTCCAAGCTTTTAGAATTCTCTTCTTCTTCAGGGACACTGATTATTCTTAGGATTGGTCGTTTTACATAATCGCAGATTTCTTGGAGGCTGTGTTCATATTTTCTTCTTATTTTTTCTTTGTCTTTGTTGGATTAGGTTAATTTGAAGACCTTGTGTTCGAGCTCTGAATTTCTTTCTTTTACTGATTCAATTCTATTGCTGAGACTTTCCACAGCATTTCCCGTTTCTAAAAGTGTGCCCAGTTTCTTGAATTTTTATTTATTGTTTTTTCTTTAAGCTATCTATTTCCTTAAATATTTCTCCCTTCATTTTTTGTATGATTTTTTGGATTTCCTTGCATTGGGCTTCACCTTTGTCTGGTCCCTCCCTGATTAGCTTGATAACTAACCTCCTGAATTCTTTTTCAGGTAAATCAGGGATTTCTTCTGATTTGGATCTGTTGCTGGTGAACTAGTATGATTTTTGGCAGGTGTTGATGAGTCTTGTTTTATCATATTACCAGGGTTGGTTTTCTGGTTCCTTTTCATTTCGGTAGACTCTGTCAGAGGGAATGTCTAGGGCTGAAGGCTGTTGTTCAGATTTTTTGTCCCACAGGACGTTCCTTGATGTAATACTTTCCCCCTTTCCAGTGGATGTGGCTTCCTGTGACCTGAATTAGTGATTGTTGTCTGTTCTGGGTCTAGCCCCTCAATGAGTCTACCTGGCTCCTGGCTGGTACTGGGTGTTGTCTGCACAGGAGTCCTGTGATGTGAACCATCTATGGGTCTCTCAGCGGTGGATACCAGCTCCTGTTCTGGTGGAGGTGGCAGAGGGTGCAGTGGACTTTGCGAGGGTCCTTAGCTTTGGTGGTTTAATGCTCTATTTATGTGCTAGTTGGTCTCCTGCCAGGAGATGGTGCTTTCCAGGAAACCAATAGTTTTAGAAGTGTGGAGAGGGACCGGTGGTGGGCAGGACCCTAGAACTCTCAAGATTATATGTCCTTGGTCTTCTGCTACCAGGGTGGGTAGGGAAGGACTATCAGGTGGGGGCAAGGCTAGGCATCTCTGAGCTCAGACTCTCCTTGGGCAAATCTTGCTGTGGCAGCTGTAGGGGATGGGGTTGAGATTCCCAGGACCCTGAATTTTTGTACCTAGGAGGATTATGGCTGCCTAGGGAAGTTGAGGAAAGCCGGCAGTCACAGGCCTCATCCAGCTCCCATGAAAACCAAAGGGCTGGTCTCACTCCCACAGTCCCCTCAGCAAAAGCCTGGATCTGTTTCCAGGTGGAGGGCGAGATGACTTTTAAAACCTGCCTGAGCTTCCTGCCTCCCAGCTGAGAAGGAAAGGGGCTTTAGATCTTCCTTCACCTGTGAAGTCTGCAAGCCAGATTCATGCCCTCCCCCGAGTTCTGGCCAGGAGGCTTCTCTCCTCATTCAAACTTAAAAATTTCAGATAGAAAATTCCTTCTCCCAGTGGAGTTTTAGCCCTTGCTCCTCTAGCCACCCTCCTGCTGGATCACTGAGGTGCCAGGCAGGAATGGGTTGCTTGGGGACTGAGTGATTTCCCAGGACCTTTCTGCTGTTTCCTCCATCCCTGTATTTTGCTCAGCTTGGCTCTCTAACTTGACTCAGCTCCAGGTAAAGTCAGAAATTTCTCCCACAAAACAGACCTTCACCTCTAGTGGGGGTGTGTGTTCAGGAGGGGAGGGTCTCCCTTTCCCATTTCCTCAGTTGGGGAACTCACAGAATTTGGGATATCTCTTGGGTCCTGCAGGAGCAGTCTGCTCCCTTCAGAGGGTCCTGTGGGTCCCCTTAGGATTGCTGGTTTGTTCTTGAAGTCGAGCTAGTGGTAAAATTCACAATGCAAGCCTCTGCGTGCTTCTCTGTCTGGAGCTGCAATCTAGTCCTGCCTCCCGTCCACTATGATCCCTGAATGCATTAACATTTAACTTTAGTGATGGAATTTCAGGTGCTGTGATGGATTTTTAATTGTAAGACAGATGCAGAGTGATGGTGGTCATTCTCCATATAGCTGTCCTAAGAGATCTCAAAAACATCTGCTTAATTGGAGTCTCTTACTCATGAAAAGTCTTTGCGTTACAGTGGTGAAAATAATTAGGCAAATTGGATTTCGATAAACATTTAAATTGAGAGCCAAGTATCAATGTTGGAGAAGGTTCTATTAGCAATTGGGTCTGATTGACAGGATAAAGGAAGATAAATGCCTAGTAGACAAGCCCCTAAGGTTATCCCTGGTCTGATAACATTTTTGGGCAGTTCTACTAGAGTTAACAATGTTGTGTATTTCATTTATTTATTTTACTTTAGGTGCATACTATATCTGGCATTTCTTTCCATGTTATCCCTTCCCACCCTCCCCACCCCTCACTGACTCTCCCCTATCCCCCCAGTGTGTAACGCCCCTCTCCCTGAGTCCATGTGTTCTCCTTGTTCAACACCCACCTATGAGTGAGAATACACAGTGTTTGATTTTCTGTTCTTGTGTCAGTTTACTGAGACTGATGGTTTCCAGATTCATCCATGTCTGTACAAAGGACACAAACTCTTATGACCAAAATAACATTCAAAATATTTAGATTATTATATTAACTTCTATTCCCGGGCAGATATCTTACCTTTTCCAAATTCCCCTACTTTCTATATTAAGGTCAATTAGTAACCTATTAGTAGTGGATGTATAGAAAACATTGCCTACATAAATCAGAATAAATACTTCTGCATAAATATGACCAGATTTGCCCTGGTTGTTTAATATCGCATCTACATGTCATATTATCATTTTTTTCTTTTCTTGTACTATCACATTGATCTTATAATTCTCAGCTTTAATGCAACTGATCTACATAATTTCCTAAGATTTCTTTGTTTGTAAGCAATTATTCCTAAGGTATGTTCTTGCATCACTAGATTAACAACTATTTCATTCTGCTTTGCATGTGTTATTAGATGTTCTCCTGCCTGTCTCCTCACTAGACATTTTTTTAACACTAAAAAAAATACCTTAGTTGTCATCTATTTTCATAACCACTTTTCCTATGTTTTGAATATATTCAAATGATAAAGCAACTATTTCTTTGAAAAATAAAAGGCCAAACAAATCTACTAAAATTAGACAATGTACATTCAAACAAATCTTTGTCTAGGGTTATTTAGATTTTGTAAGTCAAGAAATAAATGAATGACAGAGTATCAGTGAGTCACATGAGACTCATTTTGAATATGGTCACTCATCCCTGTGACCATTTTTCTGTTAAATAATCTTTTTGTGTCTTTAGGATAGCGTCTGTAGTGAAAAATGCGTAACAGTGAAATCTACTACTTTAAAAATTCCTTTTCTCCAATTCTGTGCTTGTATGAGTTAGGATTAGGTGGGGCTGTGAATAACAGAGCCTTCCCTAAATGGCTGGCAAAGTATGATAGAAGTTTATTTTTCATTCTGAGAAATCTGGATGTGAACAGCTCATGGCTGGCTTATAAGTCTTGGCAGTCATATGGAACCCAGCTTATTTCCAGCTTTCCTTTCTGCCATTCTTAAGGTCTGGCCCTCAGTCTCATGAACTAAGGATGAATTCTAGCCATCTCTTCCATGTAGAGCCAGCACTTTAAGTTTCAGAGTACAGTGTAAAATGAAAATAGTAAACTCTTTTACAAAAATCGGGAAAAAGATGGATTTAAAGGTACTAAAATATAAAGCTACTTCTCTTTCTAAAGATTTTTTCTTTATATTTTCTTTTCTTCTTTTTTTTTAACAAAGGATTTTGCTTTGTCACCCAGGTTGGAGTGCAGTGCTGAGATCACGTCTCACTGCAGCCTCAACCACCCATGCTCAAGCAAACCTCCCACCTCAGCCTCCCAAGTAACTAGGAGTACAGGTATGCCCTACTACACCCAGCCAATTTTTGTATTTTGTAGGGAGGGGATTTCACTGTGTTGCCCAGGCTTGTTTCAAACTCCTGAACTCAAGTGATCCACCCACTCTGCCTCCCAAAATGCTAGGATTACAGGTGTGAGCCACCATGCTCAGTCAGATTTTTTCTTAGATTGTTAGGATTTTTTGTTTGTTTGTTTGTTTGCTTGTTTTTGCTCTTAATGTTCTTCTATGTAAAGAAAAGTTAAAATTTTAAGTTATCAGCATGAATATTGCCATTCCTTGTCTACATTTATAATGGTAGTTTTAAGTGCAAATATACAAACACTTAATTTATATGTTTAACTCACCAAAATTACGATTCATATTTCATAGTTCAGATATGCAGAACAGTGGAAACACTACATAAAACTCACTCAAATGTTTTTATTTCACTTTTTATATGCACACGATCTAACTATATTCTCTACCTTTAGCTTACTAATGAATCAGGAAAGACTGAAAGGAGAAAGACCTTTATCATTTTCAGTAGTTGACTAACGACACAGAGAAGTGACACAAGTGAAAAAGAACTTGAAAGGACTCTTCAGTCCTTTTTGTCTCTTAGAATGCTCTTGTCTTCTCCCTAGATTTGAGCCAGATTTTTCCTCAAATAATGTGGAATTCTGAAGCTGACAGTATTTCCTGTTTATTCAGTTGAACATACTATAACATTTTTACTATGTACTCACTTTGCCTCTTAAGAAACTCTCAGACAAACAGAGAGCCAAATCATGAGTGAACCACCATTCACAATTGCTACACAGAGAATAAAATACCTAGGAATACAACTAAAAGGACTTGAAGGACCTCTTCAAGGAGAACTACAAA